>CM069910.1:24672461-24783461 GCA_036172215.1 Camellia granthamiana | reverse complement strand
GAACCTGTTGTACTAGTATTTCTTTGGAAATTATAGACTTGCCTAATTTGGGCGCAGACATTCACAATCACGCTGATTATTAGAATACCCAAGGTTGTTATGTTGGTCAAGATATCTTTGTCATTCATGAGGCGTAAAGATGGCATAAAATTACCTATTACAATACACATCATGACAGCGCTACTAAGTTTTGCAAGTTGATTGCTTCCTCTATACATTTTGCTACTCAAATCTAGTGACATCTTCATTGCTACACTTAACAATGATTTTTTTTTTTTTTTTTACAACAAGATTTTTTTTTTTCTTTTTTATAATGTTTCTCAATCAAAAATATATGGGGATTTTTTTAAGGTCCCTGGTATTGAGATTTTATAGCATAAAGGACACCTAATATTTTAATAATGTCTAAGATCCCTCAACATCGATCCAAAGAAAATTTGACCCAGAGAATTTCTTTGGACTTCCCAGAGATTTTCTAGAATTTCTATGGACTTTCTAGAGATTTTCTCTTCTCTAAACTTCCCAAGATTTTCTCTCTAAAGAAATTCTCTCCAATTTCTCTACATTTCCCAGAGAATTTTTTTGGACCTCCCAGAGATTTTCTCTCCAACTTCCCAGAGAAATTCTCTGGGAAGTCCAGAGAAATTCTAATCTGGACTTCCTAGAGAATTTCTCTGTGTTTTTTACCAATTTTCTCTAGTTTGCTCATAATTTTCTCTGTGTTTTTTATCAAACCAAACTGTAAGCCATTTAGACAACAACAAACCAGAGAAAATTGAACAACCACCATTTTGATCAATTTTCTCTAAACTGTAAGATATTCGAACAACATGTGCACTAATGTCGATCGAAGCGATCTTGCTTCTAGTGTACCCATCTAATTTTGCACATACAAATAAAGCAAATGAGAGTTACCTCGTCAAATAAGAGAAATGCAAAGAAAATTGAACGTCATAGAGAAAATAAAACAAGGCAGAGAAAATGAAACATGCAAGAGAAATTACACACGGCAAAGAAAATTAAACATGTTAGAGAAAATTACACACGAGAGTGTTAAATGGCAGTTCTCTCTTCTCCTCCAACTTCATTCCTTATCTTCCCAAATTCTCTGGTTTGCTTATAGTTTTCTCTGTTTCTATCTCCTAGGATACAATGATCTACAAAGATTTTAGTAGCACTCCAAATAATCTGTACGGCAAACTAGAACTTGTGTTTCTATACTCCTAGAATTTTCTATTAAAAAACTAGTATGAAGAATATATATATAATATGCAAGAGAGCAAAATGGAAGAAAACAAGAAACTTTTGGAAACTGCTGGAAAAGTATAGTATTTACAGCCTAAATGGTGACCTTTAGGAAAGGGCTGAACAGGTACAAATTGAAATGAATAGGTGCAAAATTCAAACTGAACAGGTACAGAAATTCAAATCTGTTTGAAACAGATTTGAATCTGTCTGAGAAGAAATAAAATTGTTCGGTGCAAATCTGTTTAAACCGATTGAAAGAACTATTTAAACCTGTTGGAAAATGAACCCGGAAGAGGCACTATTTGGATAGGAAAATCGAATTCAAATTTGGCGCAAAATTTGAATTAATTTCATTCAGAAAAAAAATAATTTTCCCGCAAGAATTTTTGGGAAAAATTAATATTAGAACCGACCTAACCCACAACCGCGCTTGGATGACAACGGCGGCTGCACGTGCTTGTGGTGGTTTGAGCCAAAGCCCACTTTGTCCATAACTCCTCCCTTCTACAAACTTGGAGTGCCCTTCGGGGCCCAACCCAAGTTTGTCCACCTAGAACTTATATACTCACATTAGCTCTCTTCAAGTTTTAATGTGAGACAATCCATTTCAAGAAAACCCACATTTTACTTTTTTAATTGTCCATTCCACGAACCCGAAAATGACATCAACTTCCCATTCACTCATAAATGGTTTTGACGAACCGTCTTCACCGTGTGACTTGCCATACGGTAAGGAACACGTCACCTATTTGGACCTATCCCAAAAGAAGAATGGGACCTGTTAGGTTTTATTATTGGCACTCTCGTTTGACAAAACTCCTTTCGGTTGTAATTTTATTCGCTCTTTTATTTCAGTGAGGCTATGAGTATTTAGATGCGAATCCAACCCGAATTGTGCCTTGCAGAGAAGTTTGTGGTGTTTATTCTTTCATGTTTGCCACTTCGCTGACTATGACGGGGATCAAGCTGCCCGGTTAGCTCGCGGGGGTCCAGGGGACAGTGTCTCTTGTCAGGTCTGGGGCAGCGCCACAGCGGGGTTGAGGGGCAACACCCCTGAAGCAAAATGCAAAAGTGCATTCAAAGTTGCCTGTCCGCTCGAACGGCCGTTTAGACACTCGAGCGGAGAATGTTGGGTTCCAAAAGTTTAACCTGTCAGCAAATATACTGTGAGGCGTGTTTTTACGCTTGAGTGTCCATTTCCCCACTCGAGCGTACTTCCTGGTTTGGAACACACGTTATAGAGCCCCAGCTCAAGCGTCCATTCCCACGCTCGAGCGGACCTCGTGATTTCTAATTCTATAAAACCTTAAGTTGCTCCAAATCCCGGGTTACACTTCCAGATCTTCTTCTTGGATATTAGGGTTTATATCTAGGGCTATTATGTAAGTTTTCTTTGATATTTGATTGAGTATTCAACTCATGGTTTAAGAGGTATATATCAAATGATTGTTCGTTTATTCAATACAAAAGAGAGAGTTGTTCTTCGGTGGATTCTAAAGAATTCGAGCCTGAAGCTCTGGTAGATTCTGGAGTGGCTTATTGTCGTGATTCGACATCGGCGTTGTAGATTCAACGTTGGGCAAGACAGTTCTGAGGTGAAGACCGTGGTGGAAGAGGCATATAAGGGTCGGTTTAATTCGGGCGTGGATTCGCTAGGTAATTAAGAGTACACTTGTGTAATTCCTTTTGTCTTCTTAGTGGATTGTTTTGTGGCTTTGGCCCGTGGTTTTTTTTATCACAATTGGAGGCGCTCCAATTGTGGTTTTTCCACGTTAAAATCGTTGTACTGATTTGTCTTGATTATTTGATTGGGATTGTTATTTACTGCTTAAAATTGATACATAATCACAAATCAATATCTAAGGGATTTCTAGATTTTTTAGGACCCACTCATATTTGGGCTCAAAGTTAACCAAAAATAAACCTATAAAAACCTTAATTCCAACAGACTCTTCTCTTTTTATCAATTTATAATTTTCCTTTTAAAATTTCTATAAATTTTCAATATTTCCTTCAAACATTAAAAATAAAAAATAAAAATTACACTAACGGTCCTTATAATTTGAGACTATACCATTTTAGTCTTTCATTTAATCTTGAATTTTGAATTTTGTTCCAAATAAGAATAATCAAAGTTTTATTTTATTTTTTTTACACAGTCCATTTTAGGGACAAAGTTGTCATACAACTTATTTTGTATTAGTTAACTTGTATGTTATTTGAAATGTAATGGTCTTTTTTTAATGAATAATGTTGAAACTTTCTTAGTTAAAATATTTTTTTGGATATTTATTTTTGTTAAATTATTTTCAAATTTTTCAAAAGTCAAACATGGTTATAACTTTGATGTTATTATTAAACTAATCCATTAAATCAAAAAATCCAAAGCTAAAGTTATTTCATATATTAAACATATCGATTACATATTAAAAATTTAATAACCATCTATTATATAATAATCATCCAAAAATAATTGTTAACAACAAATACAACCATCTATTACATGATAACCATAAAAACATCAACAAAAATAATCACCCATTACATGATTATCATCCAAACACATACTAAAAATTAATTTGATAAAAAAATAAAAATGTAAAAATTTATCATTTTTATATAATTTTATCTTTGGTGGATAGAAATAATTTTTAAAAATTCAAAAATAATTTTGATATTTATTTTTATCAAACTAGTTTATATTTTATCAAACGGTGGTGCTACATGCACCAATTAATATACACACTAGTATACTAACTAGTATTATGTCATTATTATTAATCTCACCTATTATACAAATTATAAATACCTAAAACCTTTAAATTTATCTCACATCATCTGTTAGTATACTAATTAGTACATTAATTAGTATATATGGCATTATTCTTTATCAAATTGACGACTTTGCTTTTCAAATGGAACAATAGTGTCTTCAATTGTCATTATTTGGAACAAAATTTAAAATTTAGGATCAAATATATCACAATTGAAAAGTGAGGGATCAAAGTGACACCAACTTCAAACTACATAATATAATTTGCTCCAAAAAAAAAAAAAGAAGCTATCCTCTAAGGTATGTTTTGGGAAGTGCAAAAAAAAAAATAGTCTTATTGACTTATTGACTTATTTAAGTCACATTACTTCTCTATTTTTTGTACGCCTTTTTATAATAAATAAAAAAAACTATTTTTTTTTTTTTAATGGTAAACTAGTAGTATATATGTATATATATTTAGCACTTCTCAGAATAAGCCTAAAATACAAAAAAAAAAAATAAATAAATAAAAATTATTTGGCATCTTCTAAAATAACACACTTTTTATATTTTTTTAAATCACATTACCTTTTAATTTTTTTACATATATATTTTTTTTTTATAAAAAATCAAAAACTACATTTATTTAAATCATTGAAAACAACCTAGAATAGGTTTGAAGAAACATAAAACGGCAAAGAAGTACCCAGACAAATTTTGGGAAAAAATTAAGTGCTACTTTCATTAAAAAAAAAGAAAAGCTTACTATGTATGAATAGACTTTCTTTTCCGAATCAGAAAAACATAAGAGCCTTAATAGAATGATTTTAATGAAAATTTTCAAATCCCGATATTATTTTCCTTTCCTGGAAAAAGAATAATTGAAAGGCAGCAATTGATTGAAAATGGTTACAAAAATTATATAAAATTGGGAAGGAAGTCCAAGCGTGCATTTCCCTTCCAAACAAACATTTTCGTAGGAAGTGTGCTTCTTTCTTCTTCTACTTATAAGTAAGTAATCTTTTTCTATTTTCTCACTTTATACATAATGCATATATTTGATCATTGCGAGTCTTAATCATCTTTCGGGAAAACCTAGAGGTATGATATGATCTTCTCTCTCTTGATTCATTGATACGAAACGTATTTGGGTTTTTCATTTTGATTTGATTTGACAAATCAATTAATCTGTTAGAATTGCTTGTGATTGTTTGTGGGTTGTTGAGTGATTTTGATTTAATAGTTTTTTTTTTATTAAATTTTTTTCGATAATTGATTGTGGGTTTGATCAGTGTGTTTTGATTGTTCAACTTTTAGTTCTAGCTATGTGCGTTAGTTTCTAATCTCTCTCTCTCTCTCTCTCTCTCTCTCTCATGTGTTTGTGGTTTTTTCTCTATGATATATAAGTGTGGAGTTGAGAGACCTTAGACATCATAAAATAATATTGTGGATCTCTTTCATTACTAAAAATGAAAGAGGGACCTTAGACTAATTTTTCGAATATATATATATGTGTGTGTGTATGTATATAACACAAATATATATATAGGGAACTTTGTATACTCATTTTCATTAACATCCCCAAAATTATATATGGGAAAGATTGAAAAAAAAACTTCGTAGGCTCATCTACATCTTCTTCTTCTTCTCTCTCTCTCTCTCCCTCTCTCTCTCTCTATAAATATTGTTTCCCAATCAAAGATATATATATATATAGGGAACTTTGTATGCTCATCGTCATTAACATCCCCAAAATTATATATGGGGAAGATTGAAAAAAAAAAAAAAAAAACTTTGTATGCACATCTTCATCTCCCCCCTCTCTCTCTATCCCTCTCTCTTTATAATGTTTCCCAATCAAAGATATATATATATATATATGTATATACATAGTGAAGAAACTGAAAAATAACACGATTTTTTTTTTTTATAATGTTTCCTAATCAAAGATATATATATATATGTGTGTGTGTATGTATATAACACAGATATATATAAGGAACTGTGTATGCTCATCTTCATTAACATCCCCAAAATTATATATAGGGAAGATTGAAAAAAAAAAACTATGTATTCTCATATTCATCTTCTTCTTCTTCTTCTTCTTCTTCTTCTTCTTCTCTCTCTCTCTCTCTCTCTCTCTCTCTCTCTCTCTCTCTCTTATAATGTTTCCCAATCAAAGATATATATATATAGGGAACTTTGTATGCCCATCTTCATTAACATCCCCAAAATTATATATAGGGAAGATTGAAAATAAAACTTTGTTAATTCATGTTCATGCTCATCTTCTTCTTTCCCTCTCTTCTTTTTTTTTTTAATAATGTTTCTCAATCAAAGATAGATATATATATATACATACATAGTGAAGAAATTGAAATCAAATAACACTATTTGCTTTTTTTATTTTTTTTTATAATGTTTCCCAATCAAAGATATATATATATATATATGTATATGTATATATGTATATAACATATATATATATGGAACTTTATATGCTCATCTTTATGAACATCCCCAAAATTATATATAGGGAAGATTGAAAAAAAACTTTGTATGCTTATCATCTTCTTCTTCTTCTTCTTCTTCTTCTCTCTCTCTATAATGTTTTCCAATCAAAGATATATATATATATATATGTTTGTACGTATATAACACAAATATTTATATATATAGGTGTAAAGAAAGTATAACGCAGCGGAATAAAAAATTAATAATGGTCATACCTTTCAAACAGAGTCTGAATTGAAGGATCTCGTGGGTAAATCACGTGCTTCCTGAATCTGGTCAATCAACTCAGCAATGGGGTGATATTACAATAGTGAATATCACCCACACAAACCACAGTGCAAATGGCTTTTTTGATCGTTGTTTTTGGGAGAGAGTCAGTATATGGGTAAAACTCAGATCATACATTCTTTCTCTCTTAATCACCCATAACCCATATATCAGATATATAATGTGTTATTATTATCTATCCATATCAGTTAATGGAGATAATATCTGTATCTTGAGTGGTTATCCTAAATAGGTTTGAATTCAAATTCAAAACCTATTTGGATAAGGTTCAAATTCAAATTTAAATGGTCATGCCACATGGGCGCCCATTTCTAACATCTCCCACTCGCACAGGAGTTGGCATGACACTGCCACATCTCTATCTCTATCTCTATCTCAATCTCCCCCAAAAAGAACAATCTCATACTAGCCAATGCACCGTGCGACCGTGTAGACGTCCCCGAACGCCCCGGGAGGGTGAGGCCCCGTTCCGCTCGTTTTTGCGGGTCTGCTACAGTTCGGACTCAAATTGTCACGGTTCTTAATCTGAACCAAAGAGTCCAAATCTGGCAAATCGTTTTGAGAAAACATATTTTTGAAAGAAGTGCCAAACATGGACTGCTTTGCCAGATACAGAGTCGCCACCTAAATATTTTATTTTGGGAAATTTAGGAAACCCTGACTCGGTGCCAAATGCCACGTGTCCGTCATCACCAAAGTTGCCTCGGCTCGGGAACTTGGGTACGATTGGGGAAGGTCAGCTATGAGCAACCCCTCTCGCCCGATCCGAAGATCGGCCTCTACTAACCATGATATCCAATTTTGAAAACGTTATGTGTTCTTATTCCGGTTATTAGCCTAGAATTACTATGTTATGCGCATAGCAAACAAGTATAGACCAAATCGCCTAAATTGGAACGAAACAGAGCATGTTTGTTTTGAAAATGGTTTGCTACCCGTAAGTAGGCTAAAAATGCAGGTTTTGCCGCCCTCAAGTGGGCTTTAGAAAAGTCGGTTTTGCCACTATCTAGTGGGCTTAAAACTCACAGTTTTAATGCATTATTCCAATTTAGGTAATTCAACCTCCATCCACAGGCATTCAAGCAGTTATATCACATAAACAGCTAGCCTCATGGTAATCATACTGTCATGGCAACACTCACACGCATGCAAGGATGCTAAAGCATAAAAGCTCACCTAGTACTCCAAGCCAAAACAGAAACTAGTTAGTAATCATATGCATGATCCTAGTTCATGTTTAAAATGGCTAATACAACACATGCAAAGATGCGATCTAGACAGGCTCGGCTATCCTAAAGATGGCATGTGAAATGCTGCAACTAACAAGTACTCAACTTGGAATTGAAATACAAGTGCGATTAGCATGATGTGTCGAACCCGGTGCATGTAAGACAAATGTATGGATGCACGCATGCATAGCATAAGGTATGCTAATTTAAATATGCCCTAGTCTACCATCATAAGCGGGTAAATAAAAGGGAGAAAGAAGTGGGGGTTGGAAGACATACACACACGCACCCACACTTATTACAAATTTGCCCTCGTTCAGAGGGACCAAAAGAATAATACAGTCCGAATAATGAATCAATTATCCTAGCTAATTAATTATTACACAACTTTTAATTAATTAACAAATTGAATGCAGAAAGGAAAAGGCCACAGCCCCCGCCTCGGGATGCGCGAACGATGCATGCTTGACCCATCTCGCCCGGAAACTCGCTGCCATAGCATTGCTGCCTCTGTTTACACTGCCTAGCTCCTCTGAAAACTGCACAAGTCTCAGGATATGTTCTTTGCACACTGTGGAACACCACCAGCTGGGAGGGATGGCCATCGGCCTCGGAGGATGACCACCGGCCACAGATGAAGTTATCGGCCATTGATGAGTTGCCGGTCGGCACTGTATTTAGCCGATCGGCCAAAGCTTCCTGCAGAACCTGCAATTGGTAGCAGCAGAGGGCAAGCAGTGTATAGCATGGAATTTTTAGGCAAATGTATGTATGGACACACTCCCTATCATGTAATGGACTCAAGGGAGCATGGCCCTCGACCCTCGGGCCACCAATCAGGCATTTCGATGCATGATGGCCAAAGAGTCAAGTATGCATTTCAATGTCAAATGCAATGCACACAAAACATACAAGGGACCCAACCTCAATCATGGTTGATCAAGAGGCGAAGCAATGCACAACAATGCACATGCGACCTAAACATGCAAGCAAACATACAAACATGCAATGCAACTACATGGCACACACAATGCTAACAACATAACTTGCACAACGCATTGAAACATGGCATACACAATGCAAGATGGACTTACACCAATGTGAGTGGACCTTAGCCGCACTCACATCAGTGGCCATAAATGCCCAAAACAGTGGACAAATATGCACAACAAGCATACAAACCAATGGGCTTAAGACTAAGGCACAAAAGGGGGCATCTTACTACCACTATCAAGACCACTCATGGCATGAACCAAGCAACCAAAACAGATTTTTAACATTCGAAATGAGCCCCCAAAACCCAATGATATGGCAGCCCAAATGACCCAAACACATAGGCATACACAATGCACATTTCAAGGCATGGAATCACAACACTCCAAAGCATTGAAAGAGACACAAAGGGCAATGTAAGGCCACATTATATGGACTGAAGTATGATCTAAAATGATGCCAAATCATGAGACTAAGGTAAGCTAAGCATGCTAGTGACCCACACAACCAAGGCTTACGAGCCAAAATGCAAAGCAACTATATCAAGCATACCAAACATGACAAAATCAGTGGCCAACAGACCTAAAGCATGACAAATCATGACCAAAAGCTTCAATAAGCTAAGCTAAAACATGAGGATATACTAGGCAAAACACATGGCACATTCCTAGGCAAGATAAGGAATTACAAAGCAAGTATAAGATGCATGCTAAGGGCTACAAATCCAACCAAAGACAGAGATATAACATGACTAAAAGACACCCAAAAACCTCTGAGATGGGACCCAAAACAACCAAGCATGCATGTTGCCCTTTAAGCCAAAAACAAAGGTAAAAGAAGGACAAAGGGGAGAGGGGTGTCCCTCCCCTACACAAGACTTCAAAATCACTCCATCACCACTAAAAATCCACTGGATTTCAGTGGTGAGAAGACCAACACAACAAAGTAAACAAAGCTTAAAGAAAAGGGCACCAAAATAGGCCAAAAGAGGCCTAAGGGGGGGAGTTCGACCCCCAATGCCAAAACACCCTTAATGAAAGATTTTAAGCACGAAAATACAAGACTTTTTCATGTTATACACAAAGCTTAAATCAGCATGAAAGACAGGTAGAAAACTAGTGCAAGATTGGGGAAACTAAAGCAAATGTCTCACCCTTGAAGAAACCTTGACGAACAGATGATCCAGCCACCCTCTACTGATCAAAATCAGTCCAAAACCTCAACAAACAACCCTCAATGCCTCTCAATCTCGGAGCAAGGTGTAATGGTGTGTGTTAGTGCAAAAGTGAAGTCAAAATGCACTTTTAGGCTTCCAAACACACCCTAAGGATAAGAGAGAGGGAGATATAGAGAGAGAGAGGGTGATATATCAGATATATAGATATAGAAGCTCTGGTTTTTTGATCCAAAAGCTCTAACCCTTCACAAAGGGAGAGGATGAGTGCTTATATAGGCAAAGGCCAAGGTTCTAGGCTTCTCCAAGAAGCTAGATGAAAGGGGCAAAGGGTGCAAAGGGTTCTTGGCTTCTTGGAGAAGCTAATACAGCTGGCCAAGCTTCCCCAAGAAGCTTGGCCAAAGGGTTCAAGCTTCTAGAAGGAAAGGGGGTTCAAAGATTCACACCAGCCAAAAACTGCACGGGGAGGAGTGATGGTGCATTCCAGCTGGCACAGCTGGCATGCACCATGCCTCAAGGGTGCAAAGGAGTCACACCGGCCAGCAAAAGAGGTCGCCGGCAAAATAAATTGCCGGTCGGCCAAATATAGTACCGACCGGCCATTGGTTTTAAGAAACCATGGCCGGTGGCACCCATAAACAGCCGGTGATGTTAGGGGAAGGCCGGTGGGATGTGGGGATGGCCAATAAGCCATTCCCTGCCCTTCAAGGCAAAACACAAGTGTTTGGTGCCAAAACCAAACACGGAACAGTCGAGTCGAGAGATCCTGAGGCAAGGCGCGCGGCCAAGACCTTCGGGAACTCAAGACGAACACAAACAAAGAGGATCACCGAGTGTTCAAGCGGTGACGTCCAAGCCTCGAGGACGGTCAAAAATGAGGTGTCTACAGACCGCTGAGAACACCTGCATGTGGGAGCTCTATACTAGAAACTCAATATGAGTCAGCATAGAGACATCAACCTAAAAAGAACAGAAATAGTGTCTCATGTACCCAGACCAATCTAGCTACATCAGTCCAAAAACATCTCTAATCCCTCAAAGAGCATGTTTGACTCTCCTAGGTCCCGCATTATATTCCCACCCAATCAGCATCCTTTAAAGAGCGATGTGAGTTGTCGACAGTGAATATAGAGCAGAGATGTAGAACTAGATGATCTTCCCTTCACCCTCATATCATTCAATTTGAAATTGACCACTTTCCCAGTAATGTCCCTTAAAGCCGAATCATACATGACCGTAGGCAACATACCAAAGTCGTCGAACATCAACTCCTCATCTTATGACATAGTCAAAGGTCACAAAAGGCACAAAGTGAAGTCATTTAGGGGAAAAATGACTTTTAGGACTCACACGGTGAAGAAGCAGGGATCCATTCTTTCACCTCGCTAACGGGTCGATAAGCACATGCAGTACGAATGCATGTTATAGTGGAGTTACTCTTCCAAAGAGTGATATTAAACTCACACACCATACAGATCTTAGTCTAGTCGCTCTTAAGCGCACAAGTCGCTTCCTAGCGTCTAACTCGAATTCTCTATTTGCTCGCCTCTCAGGCATCAAATGAGATCTCGCATCTGGCTATTCATAACAGGCACATCATGGAAAAGTGGGTACTTTCATATCCATGGTCGGTCTCCAATCAAGACCTCATCTTGGCTCCAACCAAGGCGAAATAGCTAGTGGATAATTTTAGCTTCTCTATTTGCTCCAAATACAATAAGCTACTAGTCTCATCCTTACTCGCTATCTAGTGCTAAGGGTGATTGGTCGTGTGAGTGAGCCAATCTTGCCTGTTAACATCAATTTAATTATTTTGTGTATGCTAATTCACAAACCATTGCAAAAGGTAGTAAACATAAATGTGTAATAGAAACAAATATGAATACTAATGGCATAAATATCCCCAAAAAATAAGAGTTCAACTGAATACACATAAAAAAAAATCACCACCTATGTAGTCCTAAAGCCCTAACATGAGTAAGATAAACATCTCTAGCAATGGGCTTAGTCAGAGGGTCCGCAACCATGCGACTCGTAGGGATGTGTTCAGGATCACTTCTTTCTGCGCCAAAATGTCTCTAATAAAGTTGAACCTCACATCAATGTGTTTGGTTCTGCCGTGGTATTTAGGATCCTTAGCGTAAGCGAGTGCAGCCATGCTGTCACAATGGATAGTCATAGGGTCTGAAGTGTGTGTGACAACATCCAAATGCTGAAGGAATCTCCTCAACCACACGGCTTCCTGAACGGTAGATGAACAAGCCACAAACTCAGCCTCCATAGTCGATAAGGCGATACAGGATTGCTTCTTACTGCTCCAAGAAATAGCATAATCGCTAAGCATGAAAGCATATCCTGAAGTAGACTTACGCTCATCTAGGTCTCCTCCCCAGTCAGCATCACAATAGCCAACTAGATGTAGATCTGAACTCTGGTAGCAAAGTGTGTAATCTGCAGTCCCTCTAAGATATCGTAATATCCTCTTAACTGTTTTCCAATGAGCTGGTCCTGGGTTGGATTGGTAACGACTCACCAATCCGACTGCATAACAAATGTCAGGACGTGTACACATCATAGCATACATCAAGCTTCCAACAGCATTTGCATAGGGAACACGGGCCATCTTTTCATTTTCTTCTTGAGTCTTAGGACCCATATCAAGGCTTAGGCTCTCGCCTTTTGCAACAGGAGTGTCAATGGGTTTGCAGCTCTGCATCTGGAACCGCTCTAGAATAGTCTTAATGTAAGTCTCTTGAGACAAACCAAGAAGTCTCCTAGAGCGATCCCTAAGGATCTTAACACCGAGCACATAGCTCGCCTCACCCATGTCCTTCATCTCAAATGTAGAGAACAACCACATTTTAGTGGCGACAATCATCTCCTTGTCATTTCCAGCCAATAATATGTCATTTACATATAATGACAATATCAGAAAAATGTCCTTGGACCGCTTAACGTACACACAGTGATCTTTATCAATCATCGTAAACCCATTAGAAACAATGGCTCAATGAAATCTCAGATTCCACTGTCTGGATGATTGCTTTAAGCCATAAATAGATTGTTGAAGCTTGCAAACTTTGCGCTCCTGACCTACTACCATAAAGCCTTCTGGTTGATCCATATAGATCTCTTCATCCAATTCTCCATTGAGAAATGCAGTTTTAACGTCCATCTGATATAGCTCTAAGTCCAAATGAGCTACTATGGCCAGGATTAGGCGATTAGAGGCAAACCTTACAACTGGTGAAAAAGTTTCCTTATAGTCCACACCCTCTCGTTGGGTGTAACCTTTCGCCACTAGGCGAGCCTTATACCTTTCTATGGAACCATCCGCCTTGCGCTTGACTTTGAGAACCCATTTGTTCCCAATAGTCTTGCGCCCTAGCGGCAAATCAACCAAGTCCCAAACATGATTTTTCTTCATAGACTCTATTTCTTCATCCATTGCAGTACTCCATTCTTTACTAGCAGGGGATGAGAGAGCCTCTTTGAGATTCTTAGGCTCCATCTCATCACTCGGAACAATCATGAATGCTTCCCCTTCAATCTCAAAATGACGACGGGGTATAGCTCCACGTTTGCTTCTACGTAGTTGAGAATCCTGAGAATCCTTATCCATTGGATCTAATCCATGGGCAGGTAGATCGCTTCCACTGTCCCTAGAAGCTTGAGGAATTATTTCCTCATTCTCTACTAGGCTACTAGGTGCGCCTTCAAGTAGATCCTCCATCTCATAGAGTTCTACTTCTCTAGTTACCTCACCTCTGCTAGGGAAATCCTCCTCTAGGAAATCCACATCTCGTGACTCAATTTCAGTCACATTTCCATCCGGATGCTCCCCAACAAACACATAGCCCTTAGAATGCTCACTATAGCGAATGAAGATACACTTCTTTCCTCTAGGGCCCAACTTCCCAAACTTATGAGAAGCGTTGTGTATGTAAGCTGCCGAACCCCAAGGCCGCAAATTGCCCAAATCAGGCTTTTTGCCAGTCCACATCTCATATGGGGTGGAAGGAACTGATTTGGAGGGCACACGGTTAAGGACGTAGGCAGCAGTCAACAAAGCATCTCCCCAATAAGAAATTGGAAGATTAGCTTGCGCCATCATTGATCTAACCATGTCAAGCAATGTGCGATTCCTTCTCTCCGCTACACCATTTTGTTGCGGAGTCCTAGGAATTGTCAATTGCCTAATAACTCCTTTTTCCTCACAGAGCACTTTAAATTGCTCAGATAGATACTCACGTCCTCGGTCAGTCCTTAGAGCCTTAATGCTCTTGTCTAATTGATTCTCAACCTCATTAACATACCGTCTAAAGCAATCCAATGCTTCTGACTTGTGAGAAATCAAATAGACATGACCAAAACGCATGCAATCATCTATAAATGTGATGAAATAAGGGGCTCCATGCCTTGCCCTCACATTCATTGGTCCACATATATCAGAATGAATAAGTTGCAATGGGATAGATGCCCTTATGGCTTTCCCAAATGGTTTCCTTGTTGCCTTTCTAGCAAGACAGTGCTCACAAGTAGGCAAAGTGACTCTAGCGAGTGGGCCTAAAAGACCTTCTCTAGCCAATCTAGTCATCCTGTCTTGCCCTATGTGGCCTAATCTAGCATGCCATCTCATAGAATCATTATCACAAAAAGATGCAATATTAGAAACAGAGCCATTGGCATTTTTATTAAGACTAGAATCATCCACATCCAAAACTAAAAAACCATCTGAAAGATAACCAAAACCATAAAAAATTGTTCCCAAATAAATGCTAACACCATTATTCTCAAAACAAAAGCTAAAACCAAGGCTCATCATGCTAATAACTGAAACTAAGTTTCGCCGAATATCCGGAGCATAAAGAACATCATGAAGACACAAGGTGCGCCTTCGTCGCATTTCCAGCAGCTTGAGCTGTATTGCCCTGCTCTGGCTCAACCATCACTTGTTCAAGTGTGGTCAACACTTCTTGCTCATTGAGGAGGTATTGGATCTTATGGCGCCATATATCATAATTGTCGCCATCCAATTTCTCTCCCTTAGTTAAGTCTGCCACCACTGTCTTAGCAGCCATTTCTTTCAAACAGAGTAAACAAATGCGCAGGGGATATTAATGATAGCAACACAAAACAAAATATTTCGCAGCAAAAAGAATCTAAATTAAATAAAGATAATTTTACACATGTCTCAAGATCGAAAATTTGCTATGCTCGTAATCATCTCTTGCGCCTCTAGTGATAATTATCAAAATTTAATTTAATTCCATGCGCAAAAAACAATCAAACAATCTCCCACTACTTATGGCATATACAAAGCATGATAAAATCCATACAATAGCATCTCATTGTAAATTTACAAACAACTCATTCTATATTTATTTAATAATGGAATTCAAATAAATAAATAAATAATCATGCTTCTCTAATTACAACATATTACAAACCCAAAAAAAATGCTGTATTCAATATTCAGATTATGCCATAATTAAAGTGTATATCATTTTGAAATTTTCTGGAATTTTCTGAAATTTTCTGGAATTTTAAATAACTAATAAACATACATAAAATTAGAAATAAAAAAATCCAGAAAGTGATAAACATAAACAATATTTAGATTATGCCATAATTAAAATGTACATCATTCTGAAATTTTCTGGAATTTTTTTGAAATATTCTGGAATTTTAAATAACTAATAAACACACATAAAATTAGAAATAAAAAATCCAAAAACTGATAAACTGAGACAATATTACCAGTAAATAGTAAAACATTTCAGAAGTCCACAATAAAAATTTCAACCCCAGAAAATTATTTATGCAATACTAGAATCATTTTAAAGCATAAAAAATGAATTATTAACACAGAAAAAATATTTTTTATTTTCATAAAATTTTCAAAATTTTACAGAATATAGAAAAATTAATTCTGAGTCTAACAGTACAAACCACGCATAAAACAAATATGTAATGAATTAATAATGACCATTTAACGTGATACATAATTAAAAAACAGAACAAACAGTGCCTTAGGCATCAGCAGCCAAGCTGCCAGAGGAGAACGGCACGGCTCAGCGCGCGCGGCTCAGCACGCGGCTCGGCGCACGGCTCGGCGCGCAGCTCAGCACACGGCGCGTGTGTGTGACACGGACGGCGCGCGCGTGGACAGCGCCGCTGACGCGCGCGTGACGACGCGTGACGGCGCGTCGGCAGGGCCTCTGGCGCTTAGGAGCGCGTGCGAGCCCGTGGAAGCGCATGCGAGTGGCTTACTGCGTCGGGTGGCGCGTGCATACCACGCGCCGCCTTCCAGGGTGTTTTCTGGTCCGATTTTTGTACTGCCAGACTCCATTTTCCAAAATAAAATCATTTATGGTCTTAAAAATGACATTAATGATCATAAAAAAGAAATATTTTGGATCTTTTCCTCTTTTATGAACATTCATGTATATATTGTATACATATATATATATATATAAAATATACACATGATTAAAGAAAAAACACAAAAAAAACCCATTCATGCACTGATACCAATGTAAAGAAAGTATAACGCAGCGGAATAAAAAATTAATAATGGTCATACCTTTCAAACAGAGTCTGAATTGAAGGATCTCGTGGGTAAATTACGTGCTTCCTGAATCTGGTCAATCAACTCAGCAATGGGGTGATATTACAATAGTGAATATCACCCACACAAACCACAGTGCAAATGGCTTTTTTGATCGTTGCTTTTGGGAGAGAGTCAGTATATGGGTAAAACTCAGATCATACGTTCTTTCTCTCTTAATCACCCATAACCCATATATCAGATATATAATGTGTTATTATTATCTATCCATATCAGTTAATGGAGATAATATCTGTACCTTGGGTGGTTATCCTAAATAGGTTTGAATTCAAATTCAAAACCTATTTGGATAAGGTTCAAATTCAAATTTAAATGGTCACGCCACATGGGCGCCCATTTCTGACAATAGGGAACTTTATGCTCATCTTCGTTAACATCCCCAAAATTATATATAGGAAATATTGAAAAAAAAAAAAAAAAAAAAACTGTGTATGCTTATCTTCGTCTTCTTCTGCTCTTTCTCTCTCTATCTGTTTTTTTATAATGTTTCCCAATCAAAGATATATATATATAGGGAAATTTGTATGCTCATCTTCATTAACATCCCCAAAATTATATATAGGGAAGATTGAAAAGAACAAACTTTGTATGCTCATCTTTTTCTTTTTCTTCTTCTTCTTCTTCTTCTTCTTCTTCTTCTTCTTCTCTCTCTCTCTCTCTCTCTCTCTCTCTCTCTCTCTCTCTTTAATAACGTTTCCCAATCAAAGATATATATATAGGGAACTTTGTATGCTCATCTTTATCTTTTTCTTCTTCTTCTTCTCCTCTCTGTCTCTTTCTTTTTTTATAATGTTTTTGTAGGACAATCTTCACTGTATTTAAATAGATTAAATTCTATTGTGTACTAAATAACAACAAGAATATAAAGAAATAAAGGAAATGAGAGAATTTGTTTAATTACAAAAATCAAACTATAAATAAATTAATTAATTAATAAAAACAAATTTTATTTTGTTACAAAAACAAAATTAAAATCTGATTTAAATAAACAAATGAAACAGAAAAATAAATTAAACAACTTACTTGATTAATTGTTCGAATAATAATTCTGATCAAGTCCAGTGTTTGATACTGTGTCCTTAAGACAGATTCGTCCTCTCTACGGTGCTTTCAGAATGTGGACGTCTATCTCCCAGGATGAAATGATCAACTACAAACAATAGCAGCACTACAAATTGTTTGCCTAACGAACACATTAAGTGTTTACACTCTTTCTTTCAGAAATTAAATGCAGCAAAATGCAGAGATTTAAAGCAGAAAGTGGAGTACGAAAATTAGAGTAGAAATCCAAATGGGGGTCTAGTCTATTTATAGATGTAATGGTGGCTTTCCATTTTGAATTAAACAGGTACAGTACCTGTTCAATTTGAATTAAACAGATACAAATCTGTTTAATATAAAAACGGGAAGGGCCTTATGTGGGTGTTAGGACCAGTTTAATTCCGGAATTAATTTGAATTCTGGATTTTATTTTTCAAAAAAATAAAATTTAATTCAAGTGTTTTTGACCCAAAAGGATTAGTATTGGGCCGAACAAGCCCAACCCAACCACGCACTCGCGCTGAAGCCCAGCCCGCCCGACCGGACAAACGGCGGCGCGTGCGCGTGTGATGATTTTTGGGTCCAATGGGTCTAGCCCATTTTGCCCATAACCTCTCTCTCTAAAACACTTGGGTACCCCTTGGGGCACACCCCAAGTTCCAATTCCATGCCTTATAAACCCATTCAAAACTTCCCACCAAATCAATATGGGACTGCCTTATTCAAACCTTTAAGGATTTTTTACCAAAACTCCATTTCCATGGAGCATACTTTGGCTTCAATTTCCCATTCACTTGGTAATGGTTTTGAGCAACCAAATATACCACGTGAAGCACAGCGCGGCATAGAACGCGTTACCACTTTGACTCGCGAAAATCGACGCTCGGGGCCCACCTAAAAAATAGACCAAACTTAAGAAAAAATTCTGGTTTTACCCAGAATTTTATAACCATTTCCAACAGTTTCTCAATCAAAGATATATATATATGTGTGTGTGTGTGTGTATTTATATACAAAGTGAAGAAACTAAAATCAAATAACATGATTTTGAATTTTCAATTCATCAAACACATCATCAAATCATCTGGTTTATCAACATCCCCAAAATTATATTTTACCCACGCACACACACACACACACACACATATATGCATAGTGAATCAAAGAATATAATTTTGAATTTCTGATTCATCAAACATCACCAAATCATATAGTTTATATTTTACACACACGCGCATATATATATATATATGTATACATATAGATGCACAGTGAAGATTAAAAAAAAATTATATGCTCATGTTTTATCCATATATATATGTATTTGTGTTATGTTTAAAAAAAAAAAAAATTGATTTTGTTTTTGCATTTGTTGTATGTATGTATATATATAGATTGCTAATCATTGAACACCACCATTTTTAAACAATAGGCATTCTGAAATAGAAATTGAGACCATGCAAACCTTACACCAAGGTTTAGTGAATCAACAAGCATTGTGATTGTGGGTTTTGTTCTCAAGTAATTGATACTAACCTTTATTCTAAAAATGATAGCAGTCATATATATATACAGTTCAATGATTAACTGCAAGAGTAGAAAGAGAAACAATAGAAATAAGGGGAGAGGGAAAATAATGGCATTTTTGGTAAACTTAAAAATATAAGAAGGGTATTTTCATCTTAAAAATTGACTTACTCTCCACTGAGGCGTGTGGCTCTCATAGTCTGTTATCTTGGACGGAAATGTTAACTGTGCATTTTAGTCTACAAAGCACATGGGAGTTATGTGATGATTTCTGAATGTCATGGGGTAATCTGCTCTCGTCCCAAACCACATGAGTAAAGTGAAGTTTGTCCTAATAAAAATTAATAGAAACAACCAACATAGTTTGTGGGGGAAAAAAAATTTTAAAAATTGTGGCAATTAAACATTAATTAAAAGGATTTCTAGCCCATTGCCGGCTTGCAAATATATATAACACAAATATATATATATAGGGAACTTTGTATACTCATTTTCATTAACATCCCCAAAATTGTATATGGGGAAGATTGAAAAAAAAAAAAACTTTGTATGCTCATCTTCATCTCTCTCTCTCTCTAATGTTTCCCAATCAAAGATATATATATATATGTCTGTATGTATATACATAGTGATGAAATTGAAATTAAATAACATGATTTTTTTTTTTTTAATAATGTTTCCCAATCAAAGATATATATATATGTATGTATGTATATACATAGTGAAGAAACTGAAATCAAATAACACGATTTTTTTTTTTATAATGTTTCCCAATCAAAGATATATATATATATATAGGGAACTTTGTATGCCCATCTTCATTAACATCCCCAAAATTATATATAGGGAAGATTAAAAATAAAACTTTGTTTATTCATGTTCATGCTCATCTTCTTTTTCTCTCTCTCTTCTTCTTTTTTTTTTTTAATAATGTTTCTCAGTCAAAGATATATATATATATATATGTATATACGTAGTAAAGAAACTGAAATCAAATAACACAATTTGCTTTTTTATTTTTTTTATAATGTTTCCCAATCAAAGATATATATATGTATATATGTATATAACACACATATATATATGGCACTTTATGTGCTCATCTTCATTAACATCCCCAAAATTGTATATAGCGAAGATTGAAAAAAAAAACTTTGTATGCTCATCTTCATCTTCATCTTCATCTTCTTCTTCTTCTTCTTCTTCTTCTTCTTCTTCTTCTTCTTCTTCTTCTCTCTCTCTCTCTCTCTCTCTCTCTCTCTCTCTCTCTAATATTTTCCAATCAAAGATATATATATATATGTTTGTACGTATATAACACAAATATTTATATATATATAGAGAGAGAGAACTTTATGCTCATCTTCATTAACATCCCCAAAATTATATATAGGGAATATTGAAAAAAAAAAACTGTGTATGCTCATCTTCATCTTCTTCTACTCTCCCTCTCTATCTGTTTTTTTTTATAATGTTTCCCAATCAAAGATATATATATATATATATAGGGAAATTTGTATGATCATCTTCACTAACATCCCCAAAATTATATATAGGAAAGATTGAAAAGAACAAACTTTGTATGCTCATCTTCTTCTTCTTCTTCTTCTTCTTCTTCTCTCTCTCTCTCTCTCTCTCTCTCTCTCTCTCTCTGTGTGTGTGTGTGTTAATAATGTTTCCCAATCAAAGATATATATACACATAACACAGATATATATATATATATAGGGAACTTTGTATGCTCATCTTCATCTTCTTCTTCTTCTCCTCCTCTCTGTCTCTCTCTTTTTTAATAATGTTTCCCAATCAAAGATATATATATATATATATATATGTGTGTGTGTGTGTGTGTGTATGTGTGTATGTATATACAAGTGAAGAAACTAAAATCAAATAACACGATTTTGAATTTTCAATTCATCAAACACATCATCAAATCATCTGGTTTATTAACATCCCCAAAATTATATTTTACTCCCCCTCCCCACAAACACATATATGCACAGTGAATCAAAGAATATAATTTTGAATTTCTGATTCATCAAACATCACCAAATCATATAGTTTACATTTTACACACACGCACATATATATATATAGATGCACAGTGAAGATTAAAAAAAAAAATTATATGCTCATGTTTTATCCATATATATATGTATCTGTGTTATGTTTAAAAAAAAAATTTGATTTTGTTTTTGCATCTATTGTATGTATTTATATATATAGATTGCTAATCATTGAACACCACCATTTTTGAACAATAGGCATTTTGAAGTAGAAATTGAGACCATGCGAACCTTACACCAAGGTTTAGTGAATCAACAAGCATTATGATTGTGGGTTTTGTTCTCAAGTAATTGATACTAACCTTTATTCTAAAAAGTCATATATATATATATAGTTCAATGATTAACTGCAAGAGTAGAAAGAGAAACAATAGAAATAAGGGGAAAGCGAAAATAATGGCATTTTTGGTAAATTTAAAAATATAAGAAGGATATTTTCGTCTTAAAAATTGACTTACTCTCCACTGAGGCGTGTGGCTTTCATAGTCTATTATCTTGGACAAAAATGTTAACTGCGCTTTTTAGTTTACAAACTACATGGAGGTTATTTGGTGATTTCTGAATGTCATGAGGTAATCTGCCCCCGTCCAAAACCACATAGGTAAGGTGAAATTTGTCCTAATAAAAATTAACAGGAACAACCAACATAGTTTGTGGAAAAAAAAAAATTAAAAACTGTGGCAATTAAACATTAATTAAAAGGATTTCTAGCCGGGCTTGCAAATATACAGTTGGTAACTAATTACCGATTTACCTTAGCAATGCCCTTACGGAAATTATAAACCTAACAATTACGAAAATTACCGAAGTTATACATACACACATCATATTTATACAACACTATATTTGTGGTTCCCTTTCCATTACAAACAGCTAGCATAAAAATCATTAAAAAGTTAATGAGACAATTACTTCAAAAATCACCCATTAAACTTTGATTGAAAAATAGTATCTTGGCTTGATGCATACTCCCTCCGTTTCAAAATATTAGTCATTTATTTAATTTTTTATTATCCTAAAATATTAGTCCCTTTTCAAAAATCAAGGACTAAAATAATATGAATTTCCTATTTTACCCTTCTTTTAAATTCATTAATAACACAAAAAATATAATTATGATAATTAATATTTCTCAAAAATATATTATCAAAGGGTGATTTTGAGAAATTAATTTTTTAAAGTACAATAATTATATTACTAAAAAAAATTAAATTTTTTAAAAGGAACTATTATTTTGAATAGAAGGAGCTGGCCATTTTAGTTGGACTTTGACTTTTTAAAGTAAAGTTAACCACATGCTCCCAATCCATTAAATCCAAATTCGGCAATCATCGGCAATCAGCCAATTTTTATTATTTAACCATATGCTCACAATTCAGAAGCTGCTCTCAATTCTTACATTTTCAAAGCTGTATCCAAAAATCAACTGGCGGAGCCATCTATTCAACAAGCAAATGTTCTCCCAATTCGTTAAATTCGAATTCAAATGGTGGTTAACTGGCAGAATCAAAAAATTAAATTAGAAGGAGCACTTATTAATTAGAAGGGATACTTATTGACAGGGATAGGCCCACCAGAACCACGGCCCACCACGAGTAAACCCAAGCCCACCATTTAGACCCCATTACACAACCCGGTCAGTAAGACCCGGCACAGCTGGAGACCAACTGAGCAGGAAAGGCCAATGATGTTCGGACACGTGGCGGGTGCAGAACAGGCCATATCAGCAGACAAAGATCTGCAAAGTTATTGCCACAACACATCACCATTAATGCAACCCATCACCGCATTTATTGCGACAACACCCCTCAGGCGGAGGGGCGCCCCCTCACCCTGAACGAGACGAAGCACGACGCAAGCTTTCGGCGGGGAGGTCAGAACGGCTAAGACAACGAAATGATTACCAAAGGATATAAGCGAGGTTGAAAGACAGGAAGAATGTTAAGTTTTCTATATCTCTCTCACTCTCCCTACGTATTGTCGATCACCCTTACTAATTCACACGCCAGAGGGTTCGCCGGGGGACTACCCCGTTCCCCGATTGGACTTGCTTGCAGGTAATCCAGTGGGCTTGAGGAGCTTGGATCGGTCTACTCCATCCAACGGGACGCAAAGTATTATCAGTTGGCGCCGTCTGTGGGAAATTCCGGTTTGTCCGTGCGCCAGTTGTGTTCATTGTCGCCGGAGACCCCATTTCCAGCAACCTTTTTCACCTCATCCGTCACGTGCATGGTAACGACCAGATCCATGGCTTCCCACCATAATGCTGCTGATCGCCAGACCGACCCTCCCAATCCAAACAACCCACCTCAGTACCTCATCGAGCTCACCAACAGTATCAACCGTATGGTCGAACAAAACCAGGCCTTAATCGATGCTCTGCTCCCGCGGAACCTCCCTATTCCTCCACCACCTCCAGATATTCCACCCCATCCAGCACAAACGCCGGGCCATACTGTCCCACAACCTAATCCCCCCAACTCGGGGGGCTTGCAACCCTCTCACCCACATATACATCCACCCCCTCTCCCCCCACGCCCGTCGATCATAGCTCCAGCTCCCGAAGGTGAAGCTAGCAGCGTCCAACATCTATCTCCCTCTGGCGGCGACAACATCCCCCTTTGGGACGCTGAACTCCGAGCCATGAAACTTCAACTCCAAGGGGTCATGCAGAACATCCAACATAAGCCCTCCACCACAGCAAACTCCCCGTTTGTCGCCTCCATCCGGGACAAACCCCTACCCCCCAAGTTCAAAATGCCTACCATCGACCCCTTTGACGGAACAACCGACCCCGTCGACCACTTGGAGACCTACCGCACCCTCATGATCCTTCATGCTTTCCCCGACGAAATCATGTGCCGAGCCTTTCCCGTGACCCTGAAGGGATCGGCTTGGCTATGGTTCAGTCAATTACCACCAGATTCGGTCTCCACGTTTCAACACCTCAGTGACTCCTTTCTGAGCCACTTCATCGGGGCCCAACGCCAGCGACGTCCGGCGACCCAACTCCTCAACATCCGTCAGACCGAGGGGGAGTCACTGCGTAGCTTTGTCACTCGCTTCAACACCGAAGCCTTACAAGTTGCTGAAAATGACGATAAAGTCATCCTCACAGCCTTCATGGCTGGTTTGCGGTCATCCGATTTCCTCTTCTCCCTCTCTAAGAACCCACCAACATCAATGGCAACCTTGCTCTCCAAAGCCCAAAAATACATGAACGCCGAGGATTCTCTAGCCGCTCGGCAAGACTCCACGACTAAATATCTGGCCCCCAGAGAAAAGAGGAAAGACCAAGAACCCAGTAACGCCCGGCATCATAATCAAACATCCCGCTATGCCGACCGACCCCCTCGCGCCGACCGGTCAGCCCCAACCAGACCCCCCGGTCGGTTCGAGCAATATACCCCCCTCAATACTCCCATGGAACAAGTTCTCAACCAGATCCAACGGGACTACCCCCTCAAATGGCCTCTTCCTCCACGGAACCCTTCCAACCGTAAAGACCAGTCCAAATACTGCCGTTTCCACCAGGATCATGGCCATAACACCGACGACTGCATTAGCCTCAAAGACCAAGTGGAGACCCTCATTCGCTAGGGGCGCCTGAGCCGATTCACAGATATCCGCCCTCAGCAGAGGCAAAGGACCGAACCCCGCAGAGACAATCACAGGCATACCCCTCCACGGCGACCAGCTCAACCAGACCAGGGGCATGATCGACCCCACCAACAACCTCGACCTCAAGGTAATCCGCCTCCGCCAGTTGGTGAAATCAGAGTTATTTCAGGTGGTCTTGCTTGTGGTGGGCCATCTCGCTCAGCTCAGAGGGCGGAGCTTAGAAAGATACGACAGGGCTCAGACAAGACAGTTGCCACGGTCGACCGCCCCCCCAAACAGCCCAAACAGTGGACAGAGCCCATTACCTTCACGGACGCCGACTGTGCAGGCATCCGTTATCCTCACGATGATCCCCTTGTCATCTCCACTGTCCTCTCCAATTATAAGGTCAGACGAGTCCTCATTGACAATGGCAGCTCGTCGGACATCATTTTTCTCAACTGCTTCCGCCAACTGAAGATCGGGGAAGAAAGCCTGTCCCCACTCCAAACTCCTCTGGTCGGTTTCACCGGCGACCGGGTGACCTCTGTCGGCTCCATTGATCTCCCCATCACCATTGGAGAGTACCCACGGCAGACCACGAAGTTGCTTACTTTCCTCGTTGTTGACTGCCCCTCTGCTTACAACATCATCCTCGGCCGTACCGCCCTCAATGCCTTCCAAGCCATCACATCCACCTACCACCTTGCCCTCAAGTTCCCTACCGATTTCGGGGTCGGAACGGCGAGAGGGGAACAGACCGTTGCTAGAGAATGTTATGTGGCCTCACTTAAAGAGGTCAAACTGAAGGAAGCAATGATCATTGAAGGACTTGACGTCCGAGATGAAGACGAACTGATCAGAGGCGAACCTGCAGAGGAACTCGTCGAAGTTAACATCGACCCCACCAACCCACTCAAAACTGCTAAGATCGGCAGCCAACTGCCTCCCCAGGCCAAGGCCGACCTCACCGCTCTCCTGACCGAACACAGAGACGTCTTCGCCTGGACTCATGCAGACATGCCAGGCATCGACCCCTCTTTCATAACCCACCGCCTCAGTATCGACCCTCACTTCCGACCTTATCGGCAAAGGCAGCGTATTTTTCATCCAGAGCGCAACAACCTCATAGCTGCAGAGGTGGACAAACTCCTCGAGGCCCAGTTTATTCGAAATGTGGATTATCCTAAGTGGCTATCCAACGTGGTCCTGGTCCGCAAAAACAATGGCAAGTGGCGTCTCTGCGTCGACTACTCCGACCTGAACCGAGCCTGTCCCAAAGATAGCTATCCTCTCCCCCGCATTGATCTACTGGTCGACGCCACGGCCGGTCATCAAATGCTCAGCTTCATGGATGCTTTCTCAGGGTACAACCAAATCGTGATGCACTCATCCGACCAGGAACACACGTCTTTCATCACCGACCGGGGCACCTACCACTACCGTGTCATGCCATTCGGACTAAAGAATGTCGGGGCCACCTACCAACGTCTAGTCAATACAGTCTTCCACCATCAGATCGGACGAAACATGGAAGTATATGTAGATGACATGCTGGTTAAGAGCAAACTCTCCACTGACCACCTCATGGACCTACGAGAGACTTTTGCCACACTTCGCAAATATCAGATGAAACTCAACCCCGAGAAGTGCGCCTTTGGCGTAGGATCTGGCAAGTTCCTGGGTTTCATGGTCAGTCAACGCGGCATCGAAGCCAACCCTGAGAAGATCAAGGCCTTGATTGAGATGCAGTCACCCAGAACCGTTAAAGAGGTCCAAAGGCTCACCGGCAGAGTAGCAGCCCTCAACCGTTTCATCTCCCGTGCAACGGATAAGTGCCTACCGTTCTTCAAAGTCCTGCGGCAGACTTTTGAATGGACAACTGAATCAGAAGAAGCCTTCCAACAGTTAAAACAGTGCATGGCCAATCCTCCCCTCCTCGCACAGGCAATCACCGGCGAGCCCCTCTTCCTCTACCTAGCAGTATCGAGCACCGCAATCAGTGCAGCACTCATCAGAGAGGACGGCTCAGTCCAACGGCCGGTCTACTACATCAGTCGGGCTCTCAGGGGAGCGGAACAGAACTACCCCCTATTAGAAAAGCTGTCCCTGGCCTTGGTCACCGCCTCCAGGTGGCTCCGCCCCTACTTCCAAGCCCATTCCATAGTGGTTCTCACCGATCAGCCACTGAAGAAGGTCATGCAACAACCAGAGCTCTCAGGAAGGCTCATGCAGTGGTCAATAGAACTAAGCCAGTTCGACATCTCTTATCGCCCCCGGACAGCAATCAAGGGGCAAGCCGTAGCTGACTTCATCTTGGAATTCACCAATCCAGCACCAACCACTAGCCCTCCAACCCCGCCAACCCCGCCAGAGCCTGAAGACCCTCATTGTTGGACACTCAATGTTGACGGCTCGTCTCGCAGGGAAGGAAGCGGGGCTGGACTCATCCTAACATCCCCCGAAGGGGGTTACTTCAAATGTGCCCTCCGCCTCTTGTTTTCGGCCAGCAACAATGAGGCCGAATACGAAGCATTGATAGCAGGACTTCGTCTAGCCAAAGACATTGGCGTTAGCCACGTTCGCGTGTTCAGTGACTCACAACTTATCGTCGGCCAGATCACGGGTGAATTCGATGCCAAGGACACCACAATGCGGACTTACAGAGACATGGCGCTCACCCTTGTCCGCCTCTTCAACACCTTCCAGATCAGACACATACCTAGGGCGGAAAACTCCAAAGCAGATGAGATGGCCCAGCTGGCCTCCGCCGACCAGTCCGACCTCAGCCATGGGGTTCGCCTCGAATACCTGACTCACCCGGCCATCTCACCCGACCTGCAAGAAGTGCAGTTCCTTCAGATGGAACCCATCCCTTGGGCATCCGACATCTCCCTCTTCTTGACCACTGGAGAACTCCCAGATGACCAACAGCAGGCTGCGAAGGTCAGGGCTCGGTCGGCTAACTACATCCTGGTCGACGGCGTCCTTTACAAGCGCGGTTTCTCACGACCGTACCTGCGATGTCTCAGCCCCGCCCAAGCAACCTATGTAATGCAAGAGATCCATGAAGGAATCTGTGGCAATCATTCGGGTGGCCGGTCTCTCGCACACAAAGTACTCCGTACAGGCTACTTCTGGCCGACCCTCAACAAAGATGCCTCTGATTTCGTACTGAAATGCGACAAGTGTCAGCGCTTCGCCAACATCCCCCATGCTCCTCCCAGTGAGCTGATCACCCTCTGCGGCCCTTACCCGTTCGCCAAATGGGGTATCGACCTGGTTGGTCCACTCCCCACTGGTCGCGGCCAGACCAAGTTCGCAATTATTGCCATTGATTACTTCACCAAATGGGTCGAGGCAGAACCTCTCGCCACGATCACCGAGCGGAACACCACCAAGTTTATCTGGCAATCGATTGTCTGCAGATTTGGCATCCCTCAGGCCATCGTCTCCGACAACGGCAAACAGTTCGACAACGCTAGATACCGGAAATTTTGCGCAGAACTCCAAATTCAACCATGCTTCTCTTCCCCTGGTCACCCCCAAGCAAATGGCCAAGTTGAGGTCACCAACCGCTCTCTCCTGAAGATCATCAAGACCAAGCTCGAAGCTGCTAAAGGCCTCTGGGCTGAGGAACTACCACACGTACTCTGGGCTTACCGAACCACCGCCCGGACTCCTACTGGGGAAACCCCTTTTCGCTTAACATATGGCGCTGAGGCGGTCATTCCTGTAGAAGTCGGTCTGCCCACCCCCAGGGTCTTACATCCAGATCTCGCCTCAGCCGAAGAACATCGTCGAGCAGACCTGGACCTCATCGAGGAGCTCAGAGAGACTGCTGCTGTCAGATTAGCTTCGTACCAGCAGAAAATACGAACACACTATAACCGCAGAGTCCGACCACGGGAGTTTTCTACTGGCGACCTTGTCTTGAGAGAAGCAACTCTTGCAACAAAGAATCCAACCGAGGGCAAATTGGCAGCCAAATGGGAGGGGCCCTACGTGGTGAAGGCCCGACCACGGCCAGGCACTTACCGACTTCAAGACATGGATGGCCGAGACCTTCCCCATCCCTGGAATGCTGAACATCTGAAGCGTTACTATCAATGAATCCTCACTTTTGTATTGTCAAAATTATTGTATTTTCCTTTTTCAGTACGTAATACAAATATCGACTGGACTTCCCACTTTCTATAATTCAACTGTCTGAATGTAGCTTCCATGAAACTGTTATTTGCAGCGCCACCTACAGAGGCCTCAGTCCGACCTAAGCACCTTCAAAAGCCTCAGTCCGACCTGAGCACTTGCAAAAGCCTCAGTCCGACCTGAGCACTTTCAAAAGCCTCAGTCCGACCTGAGCACCTTCAAAAGCCTCAGTCAGACCTGAGCACTTGCAAAAGCCTCAGTCCGACCTGAGCACTTTCAAAAGCCTCAGTCCGACCTGAGCACTTTCAAAAGCCTCAGTCCGACCTGAGC
This sequence comes from Camellia granthamiana, assembly GCA_036172215.1. Lineage (NCBI taxonomy): Eukaryota > Viridiplantae > Streptophyta > Magnoliopsida > Ericales > Theaceae > Camellia > Camellia granthamiana. The sequence continues at coordinate 24,753,913 of CM069910.1, read as the reverse complement.
ACCTTCAAAAGCCTCAGTCCGACCTGAGCACTTTCAAAAGCCTCAGTCAGACCTGAGCACTTTCAAAAGCCTCAGTCAGACCTGAGCACTTTCAAAAGCCTCAGTCCGACCTGAGCACTTGCAAAAGCCTCAGCCCGACCTGAGCACTTTCAAAAGCCTCAGTCCGACCTGAGCACTTTCAAAAGCCTCAGTCCGACCTGAGCACCTTCAAAAGCCTCAGTCCGACCTGAGCACTTTCAAAAGCCTCAGTCCGACCTGAGCACCTTCAAAAGCCTCAGTCCGACCTGAGCACTTTCAAAAGCCTCAGTCCGACCTGAGCACTTCAAAAGCCTCAGTCCGACCTGAGCACTTTGAAAAGCCTCAGTTCGACCTGAGCACTTTCAAAAGCCTCAGTCCGACCTGAGCACTTACAAAAGCCTCAGTCCGATCTGAGCACTTTCAAAAGCCTCAGTCCGACCTGAGCACTTCAAAAGCCTCAGTCCGACCTGAGCACTTCGAAAAGCCTCAGTTCGACCTGAGCACTTTCAAAAGCCTCAATCCGACCTGAGCACCTTCAAAAGCCTCAGTCCGACCTGAGCACTTACAAAAGCCTCAGTCCGACCTGAGCACTTTCAAAAGCCTCAGTCCGACCTGAGCACTTTCAAAAGTCTCAGTCCGACCTGAGCACTTTCAAAAGCCTCGGCCAGACCGAGCACTGAGCACTTTTCAAGGCCTCAACAGCCGCAGTCAATGAAAGCTCGTAAAGCAAAACACTCAGTCATGATCTGACGCTTAACCACAATTTCAAAATAATTGGACACTTAGTCATATTTTAAAGATGCCCTCCCATATTTCATTTGCCAATCACATCTTCAACATTACATTTCAGTCTACTCTTTCAAGGTAATTTCACACTTAGCCAATATTTTAAAACTGTTCTCCCATATTTCGGTTTACATCTTCAACATTACATTTCAGTCTACTCTTTCAAGGTAATTTCACACTTAGCCAAAATTTTAAAACTGTTCTCCCATATTTCGATTTACACCTACAACATTACGTTTCAGTCTATTTCCATGCTCATTCAACTCGAAACATTACTTTCCAGATTCCCCCCACACTTCAACAAATTTACTATTTCACTCTGTATTAGAAAATTCCTCATCCTATTCTGGCTTGAATTTTGGCATGATTTTAGTTGCACCTTACCCTACTGCCTGGCACAAGCATTTGCTGAAAACATCAGTGCACCAAATAATCACAAGAAAAACAAAGAAAGACCAAACCAACACAAGGGGAAATACACTGGAATCATCAATTAGAACCATAAGTGCCATTTTATTCATTCAAAAATGTGTGTACAAATTACTTACATCCCTTCCAAAAAAAAAAAAAAATGTATAAACAAAACACAACCTATCCTTCAGATCACTCCTCCTCCTCACTCGAGATAAGATCCGCTTCTTCTATACCCTCGTCCAGGGGGGTCTGGGCCACATCATCCTCCCCCACCGTCACCCTGCTAAAGTCAAGCTCTGGGAACAGCTCTTCAGCCTTGCGCCTGAACATTTGCCACCCGCTGTCCCAGTACTCTGCCATTTCATGCTTATAAAAGTCTGACCGTTGGAAGCTCTCTATGACTTCAGACTCAAGCCTTCCTTCAGCTGTTGTTCGCGATGGGCCAGCCCCCCCAGACTCCTCCCTCGCCAGGCTGCTCGCCACTGCAGCATCAATTGCCATCTGAAACTCAGGCGACCCTTTGAATTGCTCAACCGCCGCCGTGTATAGATCGGGGTAAGCAGCCCTCTCAGAGGCTCCCTTCGCCCTCTCCTCATCCAGTTCTCTCTGAAGGGTCGCCTTCTCAGTAGAAGCTTTGGCCATCTCAGCTTCTAACTCCCTCTGCAGGGCCTCCCTCTCAGCAACTCCCCTTTTTCGCTCCTCCTCCACCTCCTTCTTTAGGCTCTCCCTCTCCGCCGTTGCCTTCTCCATCTCTGCTTCCAACTCCCTCATCAGCCTCCCCCTCTCCTCTTCTGCCTTGGCAAGCCCGTCTTCCAACTCCTTTCGCAGAGCCTCAATCTTAGCATCTGCCTCATCTTTCTGCCTCACCAGCTCCTCGTTGCTGTTCATGGCCTCTTCGTGCCGATCGTTGGCAATGGCACAGGCTTGTTGGGACTCTTCCAACTTCTTTTGCTCGCCGACCAGTTGGAACTCGAGAGACACAACCTTACGGCGTGCATCCTCCAGATCCAGCTTGACTGCTTGCAACTCAGCCTGGGCCTTCTCCCAACTTGTCTTCTCAGCCTTCAACTTGGCCAGCTGTGCCTCAGCCTTCTCTGCCTTGATTTTTGCAGCCCCAGCTTTCCTAAAGAGGGCCCCTGCCAAGGTCGTCACCTCCATCTGTGCAGAGCACAACCCCCTGAAGAGGTCTGCCTCGTTAAACATTGACGCTGAGCGCAGGCCTGACTCCTCCACAATCCTCACCAAACGCTCAGCCCCTGCTCTGGCTGGGCCTTCCTCTCCCTCCAGTCGTCCACCCACCGCGCGCGCATGATAAATAGCCGTCTTCAGGCCAACCCCTCCTTCCTGAGGTACCGGGCTCCTTGGCACCGGCTGCCCCCCACTTGGCTCAGAACTGCCCAAGCCCCCTGCCACTTGAACTACGGGGGCGACCTCTACCACTTCTGGAGTATCCTTGACCACAGGAGCCTCCACTGCAGCTGGGACCTCCTTCACCTTCTTGGGCTCAGGCTCCCCCGCACCCTCCACAGGGGCACTTCTCTTCTTCCTTTTCCTCTTCGGAGCCTCCCCACCATCCCTGGCTTTCTCTCTCACAGGATCCACCGGGAGTTTTCGTGGCTCAAATTTACTCAAGTCCTTCTCCCCCAACGGCTTGGGGCGAGGCCTGATCCTCTCCTTCGCGATCAGCTGTGGGGGTCGATCATCTTGTGCTTTCGCGAATACGGCGGCCTTGGCAAGGATGGCCTGATCCTCAGCCTCCTGAGTTTTTCTCCTTGCCTCAAACTCCGCTCGGTCAAGATCCCCACCGATCGGCTGAGGGCCCAGCCCCGCCTCAAACAGTGCAGACGGCTGCACGAGGTCATCCCACCTCGCTTTCTCCCTCTCCCTCCATTCTTTCACCCTCTTCACCCTCTCCCCTGCCGCAGCCCCCAGTCTTGCCTCCACTGTCTTGATGGGCACTTTCCAGATGGTGCGCACCCCAAGCCCCCCGTTGGCAGACACATAGAGCCACCGCGCCCGCCATCCCTTGATTGATGTGGGCAGCCCAGACACCAACCCCTTCCCCGCCACCGCCTGCAAGGTGACCCACGTTTCTTGTTGCCCTGAGGCCTTGTAACAAGCGAAGAACTCCTCCACCGCCATCGACCCCCCCCTCATTTGCCTTTGGCCAGGCACTTGCGCAGGACAGCAGGATTTTCCAAGCATTGGGCATCAGCTGACCCGGAGCTACTTCTAGGTGGTTGAGCACGTCCACCACTATTCGAGGCAGCGGCAACCTCAACCCCCCCTTTAGAGCCTCTTCGTACAGGGAAAATGCTCCTGGCCTAACGTCCGATGGCCTTTCCGTTGACGCTGGCAACAACAACTCCACTTCCGCCGGAATTTGGTACTTCTCGCGGATAGCCCCCAACTCCGCCTCCGTTATCATCGATTTGTCCGCCTTTGTGTGCCAATGCTCCGGCTCCGCCTGACTGATTGGCGTCGGCGCTGCAATCATGGTGGAGCCACCGAAACGTCTCGCTGGTTCCCCCACCCTCTCCGTTCTGTATTGCGCAGCTAATTCCTCTGCATCATCGTCTCCCAGAGGATCCACTCTCACATTCACGTCTTCTTCTTGCGCCATCCCTACAGTGTGTCTGCGGATCGCTTCTGAGGCAGGCCCTAAGAAGTTGAAGAAATGCTCCAACGGTGTATCGCGAGCAACAAACGGTGTAACACTTAGAATGTTTTGGGTTCTTGAAAACAAGTAAGTAAAGCGAACAATACCAAAAGCCCACGGTTTGCCCGTATTCCAAGGATCTAAATTAATTTTCGCCAGTTTGAAAACTTTTCAAATCATCCGCCAAAAATGTCTCATCAATGCCCATAATAATGCCCTGACGCTTCACTCCTGATCCAACGCTTGACGTTTCCCCTCCCCCCCGAAATCCTGCCACGTGTATGGTCTAGATACGCTGACTTCTGCCCTCACCTTGTCTTTTCCACTTCAAATCGCCACGTGACACGCCGCCCCTTGAGCCCCGTGCCCCGCACACACTCGGTCACCCTTGCGGTCGGCCTCATCCACTCGGTCACCCTTGCGGTCGGCCTCATCCACCCGGTCACCCTTGCGGTCGGCCTCATCCACTCGGTCACCCTTGCGGTCGGCCTCATCCACTCGGTCACCCTTGCGGTCGGCCTCATCCACTCGGTCACCCTTGCTGTCGGCCTCATCCACTCGGTCACCCTTGCGGTCGGCCTCATCCACTCGGTCGCTCACGGTCGGTTCCCCCTACAGGTCGGATTCATCTCCACCATTATTATTCCCTTTGTTGGACTAAAGCTGCACTCGGAAATGGGGGACTACTGATAGGGATAGGCCCACCAGAACCACGGCCCACCACGAGTAAACCCAAGCCCACCATTTAGACCCCATTACACAACCCGGTCAGTAAGACCCGGCACAGCTGGAGACCAACTGAGCAGGAAAGGCCAATGATGTTCGGACACGTGGCGGGTGCAGAACAGGCCATATCAGCAGACAAAGATCTGCAAAGTTATTGCCATAACACATCACCATTAATGCAACCCATCACCGCATTTATTGCGACAACACCCCTCAGCCGGAGGGGCGCCCCCTCACCCTGAACGAGACGAAGCACGACGCAAGCTTTCGGCGGGGAGGTCAGAACGGCTAAGACAACGAAATGATTACCAAAGGATATAAGCGAGGTTGAAAGACAGGAAGAAGGTTAAGTTTTCTATATCTCTCACTCTCCCTACGTATTGTCGATCACCCTTACTAATTCACACGCCGGAGGGTTCGCCGGGGGACTACCCCGTTCCCCGATTGGACTTGCTTGCAGGTAATCCAGTGGGCTTGAGGAGCTTGGATCGGTCCAGTCCATCCAACGGGACGCAAAGTATTATCACTTATTAATTATAATTATAATTTTTTTCCATAACCAATAATAAGAAGATAATAATATTTTTTGAATTAATATTAAATACAAAAAGTTAAATAAATTATTACAAAAGTATTTTACATAAAATTTTACAATTAATTTCAAGTAAAATTGAAAAGAAAGTATTGCATATAACTAGTATATCATGGACAATGTAAAAAACTCATATTTTTAAGTCTTAAAATAAATTATATAATGGAAAGATAAATTAAATTTTTACAAAATTTAAATAAAAATTTCATATAATAGTGATAGCACGTCATCATTAACATATAATATTGCCAACCAATAGTAAAATAACATATGAATGGTGAACTACATATATTAATATAACTAACACTCTAGTAACTTGTACATATATTAGTGGTTGGACATGTGCATTACACGTGTCACGTGACTTTTCATCAACTGTTAATACTGTAATTATGCGTCTCCTAAATTGGTATGTGATATATATATATATATATAAAGTATAGAGACTTGTATGGGTAAATTGATTTGTATCCAAAATATAACTAAGTAAGAAATGAATACATACTGTACTGAAGAATTTAAATGATAAATAAGAAATTTTATAAACATAAATATTAATTTATTGCTAGATTGTTGAGATCACAATCTTCACTTGAACAATAATAATAAGTAAGTCCTTTAAATATATAATATTACATAAATATTTTTCTATCAACTTTTCACTTCAATTTTTCATGATCTGTACCTGTAATATAATTGAAAGTATGAAATTAATTGCACAATTACATAATTTTGTTTAACAACTCATCTCATAATACAATTCATTGAATCTACTATTGCATATTATTTACATATTTTGGTGTAAGAATGCATTAATATCAATATGTAATATATTTTTATATATCAAGAGTTGTTGAGTCTCATTTCCTATGCCATGAATATCTTGCATGATGAAAAATATAATATTAGTCATTAATATATTTTCATTTATGTAAAAAATGTGGAATAATTTTTTTAAGAAAATGGAATGATATTATAGCTTAATATTTTGATTGATATAGGAATTTCATAATTATTTTTCACAATATTTATAGATTCATACTTATAATTGTTTACAGGGTTATTTTCGTGAAACTGTAAAGTTACATAATTTATTATGACATCTGTTAGTAATCAACATATAACAAAAATTAATCGAAACTTTTTATTTAATGTACTTACTTTCTGTATTATTGAATTGCTACAATAATGTTCGTGCATCATTTAATTTTTTCCTTATAATTTGACTAAAATGTGTATATGAGATACATTGTTTTTTTTGAACTGCACATCAGATAGGACAATTCCTACTTCAACTCGTCTAACTTTGCTTGGAGAGTATGTTGCAATAGGTATTCTGTAATTTTTGTTTTACCATCTTCTTGTTTTCTTCTTGCTCACCATAATAACTCATTGTAATAAAAATATTTTGATGAGTAAGAGTTTGAGGCGATATCATATTGTTATGAATTTCAAAATCAATTTTCCCTCAATAATGTGATTTTTTCTGAGGGGAAAAAAAGTACAATTATTGTCATGATGGAGATGTTTTGTAGTCTTGGTTTGTTATTGAAAGTATTTATTGTGGATACTTATTTATATGACATGTATGTATATATATATTGAACATAAGTTGATAAGAGAACAATACACAATTTTGTAATTTTTTTTTCTAACAAATATAACTATATTACTAAAGTGATACATCTTAGAAAATTAAAGTATCCGATAACATTACAGATTGACAATGTATGAATACAGTAATATAAATAAATTTACATTTTCATTTTTTTATATATTTATATATGTAGACATTGACATATATAAGATATCACAAAATTAATACGTAAAATCTTTTGTAACAATATAATATAGGTAACTATAACGATCCCGGTTTTCCCTCCATTGGCTACTGTATTCCGGGCTCGGTTCCATAGATGGCTGTTGTTGTGTAGGTTTCATTTCCATCCTTTAATTCTTTGTATATGAGTTTTAAGATTTGTTGGGCAGGTTTGTAACTGGCTGGTAGTGATTAGAAACAAATGGTTGCTACCTAGTTTTTGGTGTCTTCACTCGAGCGAAGCTTTTGTCACTTGAGCGAGCTCTGTGTTTTAGCTCCTTCGCTCGAGCTAGGGTTCCTTCGCTCGAGCGTGCGTCTGCATCTGGTTCTGGACCTAAAGGTTGTGTTTCTTGGCTCGAGCGAGCTTTCCTTCGCTCGAGCGAGCGAGCAGTATGTTTTGGGTTTCTTCGCTCGAGCGTGCTTCTGGGTTGCAGACCTGAAGCTTCGAATTGTTGGCTCGAGCGAGGCTTTCTACGCTTGAGCGAGGTTTCTTTGTGTCTGGTCGCTCGAGCGACTACTCCTTCGCTCGAGCGAGCCTCGATTATATCAGTTGACAGCAGCAGGTTACACTTCACTTTTTCATCTTCTTCTCTATTCAAACCCTAGCCCTGGTTGTTTCTCTCTCTACACTCTCTCTTTCTCTAGGATTTCATCTACTTCTAGAGTGTTTCCACCCAAATCTCTTTGTAAGAAAGATAGAGAATGGCGTAGACTTCACTTTAATTTGAAAAACTATAATAACCCCGACCCGTAATTAGCTATTAATCGGTAATTAAGAATGCTAATGAGTGGATTAAAATGAATTGTGAGATTAATATGTAATTTGCACGATAATTGGCTTTCTATCTGTTGACTGTTAAATTATCTGTTCATGATTTACGTTTGAAACTGTAAATTGAAGGCCTTATCGGCGGCCGAACCGGAAATTGATTAATGTTTTATGATCACTAGAATTAATGTGATTTTATGGTATATTTAACTAAAATATGATTTGGCATGATTAAATTAGATTAAATAAAGTTAAATCACATTAGTCCACATAATTACCAAATTGCCACTGGTGGATTAATTCAAGAGCCATCTATTTGAGCCTTCTTTCATTCAACCAAACATTTTCATCAGCCTTTTTGAGAGCTATAGTCGACTAGAGAGAGAGGGAGAAGAGGAAAACTTGTTTTCATCTTGGTTTTGCTTGGAGATTTGGTAGATTGAAGAGAACTTGACAAATTGAGCTTCCATACTCTAGAATCAAGACCTAAGGTAGAATATTCACCCCTCCATTTATGTATTTCAGTGTTATCTTGCATGGTTCATGAAGATTTGAGGTTTAAAGTCAAGATTTAAGTTGGAGGAGTTGAATAGTGAGCTAAATCATGCATGCATGCATAAAATCTTGCATTTTGAAGTTAATTTTCATAAAAACTTCCATGCATGTTTACATATGGGTTGAAGAACATGATATCATTTTATTTTCCAGCAAATTACCAAGTTTGATCATGTTATGGAAGGTTTAAAGTGGGAAAAGTTCTTGCATGTCATGTTCATGAATTGATTTTTGGGTTTCAAGTTGTTTTCATAGAGATTCTTGCATGCATGTCCACATTATTGGTTTAATCCATGAGTTCATCTTGTTTTCCACCTAATCATCAGGTTTTAAGTTGTTTTGAGGTGTTTGATCATGCTTTAAGAGGTTTGAAACAAGAAAAGTTCTTGCATATCACATAGAAATCATGTTCATGAATTTTGGTTTGAAATTGGATTTAAACGAACTACCCTTGGGCCTTGATTTCTCAAATTGATCTTTGAAACATGTAATATTATGAGTCTTGAAGTGTTTTCCAGAAAATTAGCCCAAGAGGATTGGTTTTGGTGCACCAAAAGTCGAATTTGAGCTTGTGGATGCAATCTGGAAATTCCAGAAAATTGCATCCACGCTCGAGCGAAGGAGTTCTCGCTCGAGCGATCACTCTGAGATCGTGCACTCCGCTCGAGCAACCAAAAGTCCGCTCGAGCGTGAAATGCAAGCTCCCAGAAGTTTTCATGTCTTTTGCAGATCGCTCGAGCGAGGAAATGTGCGCTCGAGCGACCATCCACATTTTTGCATGTACGCTCGAGCGAGTAAGTATACGCTCGAGCAGAGTTCCATTTCTGCATGTCCGCTCGAGCGAGGGAACCTACGCTCGAGCGAGGACCTAATTTTCAGAAATTTTGCCTAAGTATTCCAAGGCATGTTTTGACATCCTCATTGCATCCTAGGCATTCCTAAGCCTTAATTAAGCTATGATAATGAGGTTATGGGTTAGAAACACACCACTGAATGGATGTGTTAAGTTAAGAGAATGTAAGGGTGTGTGTGTGTGTGTTCTAAGCCATGTGTTAAGAATGAACATGAACCAACGTAATGTAAGCTAAGCTGTGTTGGCCACTTGAATGTATAATGATAAGATACGTTGTGTTATGTGCCTTTGTGATTGTAGGTCAACGTCCGAGAATTGATTGACCACCTACGGAACCACTGTGAGTAACGTTATCGTGAAGATACGTTTATATGAAATTATGTTCCAAACGAGATATGATATGTTATGTCTTCTGAAATGATATATGCTTCTGTGAACGAACATTCCAAGTTTGAAATCTATTATGGCATCCATAGATAGTCCCAAGTCATGGGGGACGACATGAAAATGCGGGTCCATGACATTTACGAGATCTCGTTAGCCACTTCATTGTGGTGATATGTGTTTAATCGGTATCCGGAACCGATTACTCTAGTCGGAAGACGTTATGTGATATGTTCTATGGGATGTACCATTATTATGTTCTGATATGAGATGACTATGATTATGCTATGATCTGTCTTATACATATGAAATGTTCAGAATTCGTTCACTAACCCCTTTACCTTAATGTTATTCACTGGGCTTTAGCTCACTGTTTGTATATCTAGGTGAGCATTCTAGAGTTCGAGCCCGAAGGCTTTTGCTTGGAGTTTTGTTCTGTTGTCAGCCAACCTTTGTGCCTCACGTGGAGGTTCCCGAAGTGTCTTGGGTTCAAGTTCTGATTAGTTCTGTATATGTATGAGACTTTATTTAATTATGTTGGCTGTACTTAAGAATCTGTAATGTGTGTGGTATAATGTGTGTGGTTGACTATCATATATGTATGTCTAGTTTTAAATATTCTGTTTCATGTAAGTCAACACAGCTCATTGGACATTTATATTTATGTTATTGCTTCCGCAACCCTTTACTATATGTTAATCTGTTCAGAGGCCTTCGGTAATCCGAGGATTACTGGCCGGTTACGATGCTAAACCTATAGGGGCGGGTTTGGGTCGTGACAAAAATCGTGGATTTGGAGCACTTTGAGTTTTCTTCATCAACTCCTTCGGGCTTCTAATTTCGAGGTAGGGATAACCTACTCCTCTCTATGAGTTTTGACATAAATTTTAGTCATTTTGATTAAATGGTGTTATTTGGTAATTTTGGAAAAGTTAGGGTTTGATTTGAGGTTATAAAAAGGGGGTTTTCAAATGTTAAAACCCATGTGTATATGAGACCTTGATAAATGAAATTATTGTTGTTAAATTAATGAAATTAAACCTTAGGGTTGATATTTGAGAAAGGGGGAAAAATGCCCTAATTATGTTGAATAATTAATTTGGGGAAATGCGAAATTGAATTGAGAATCATGAAGTTGCGGAATTGTGAGAGTAAATGGTATAGTTGGATAAATTAATCACTCATCTATGAAAATGTTGATATTTTATCTATTGATAAATTTATTATCAATTTAGAGATAACTGCTTTGGGCTATCGGTGGAGGATAGTTTTGATTGTTGTAGACACTGTATGTTGATTAGGGAAAACTGAAACTAATCACCTGGAATATGTCATTGAATATGACGGTTGGAATAATACATCAAATATGTGTATTGATTGATCACTGTATATGATAAGTGTTTAAATACATTGTATATGTATATTGTTTGGGAGGAGATAAGGGATGTACTCCATGGTTTGAGAGGAGATAGGGGATGAACTCTCAAACCTGTTTGGGAGGAGATAGGGGATGGACTCCATTGATAACTAAGTTGGCCTGAGTGTCTAGGGTGAAAGTCCCGAAATCTTGATTACGTTTGCATAACGTAGATAATTGAAGTATGGAAGTGTTTTTAATACGAGTTGTAATCTCATGTGAATTGTGAATAACGGAAGTATCTTATTATGAGTTGTAGTCTCATTTAATTGTTTAGCTAGATATTGAGCCAGGTTTATGAATGTAAATTGGATAAGTAAAGGAAAGTGAAATGAAACACAGATGAAATTGTCATGGAACTGGAATGTGTTGTAAGTTGATTTACAAGTGTTAATCATTTATCAAACGCTAATGTTTTAGTTATTGCTCATAATTGGTTTAGTATATTTCTACTGGGCTTTGGCTCACCCTATAAGAGACATCATTTTCAGGTTCAGGTGATATGCCACCTCTAAGGACGTAGCTTGGGAGGCTTTGAGGCTGATAGATCTTTTTGTTGTTCACTTTTGGTATTACATGTAAATTCAAGCCAAGGGCTTAAAGTGTATTTGAGTTAGTACTCTCTTTTTTGTAACCAAGTGTTGCTTGGAAAGTTGTAGCCCGTAGGGTATTTACTTTTGTTGTCAATATGTAATACTTTTGTAATGTATACTTTGATGAATAGAAAATATGCTTTATTCTCTTATGTCTATGCATGTCAAGAATGTGGGTTTATATGTATTATTTTGAGGGCGTTACAACTTGGTATTAGAGCGTACCGGGTTGAATACTTTGGGTACGTGGGAAGTGGTTAGTACCACAAATGGGTGTGTCTCGCTTGTTAGAGACTTATGTATGATGTTATGTATTTATCTAATAACATGCTTATGTGACTATATGGGATGGGATTAAATTTCTAGGATATTGATTGGATCCTTGGGTTTCTGGGAGTCTGTTGGAAAAGCACTTGATCAATGTTTGTTTCTAATCGGAACTCTAGCAACGCCTCGGGACTATCATTATCCGGAAACAAAAGTCGTAAGTGCTTATGTGATTATGTGCTTACGTGGAATGAATTACTGTTGTCCAAGCCGCTTTAGGACGCGAGTGAAATAGCTTCGGCACATTTGTGAATATGCTAATGTTTTTCGTTACCTTTATTAGGATGTCAGGACAAGGACATGGTGGTAGCGAGGTAGGCCTAGGAGGCAGGGAGATGCCTATACCGGATGAGATTCCGAGCGCAGCAGGAGGGTGTTGGTCAGGCCCAATGTGGCCGAGCCAGTAGGTCAGCAGGCATGGGCGCCTTACCCGCGAGATGGCAGGAGCGTTGAGGGAATCCATGGGCATTCTCAGAGCTGAGAATCAAGTCCAGGCCCATGCTGCTAAGACAGGGCCTTCTTTTCTGAAGATGGAGTTTTTCCGGTCCAATCTGGATGAGTTTCTGGGGGATCCTAAAGAGCTACTTAAGGCTGATGAGTGGCTTGAGCAGATGACGAAGACGTTTGAGATGCTTGGCATCGAAGACGGAGGTTTGCAGGTGACCTTGGCGTCCTTCCAGCTGAAGGGAGACGTGGGTCAGTGGTGGAAGTTTGTTCGGGGCCGTATTGGTGGGACTTGGGAGGCTTTCGTTGATGCCTTCCAGGAGAAGTTTTTGCCTCCCGCTGTTAGGGAGAAGTTGAAGGATCAGTTCTGTCTACTCAAGCAGCTGAATACACCAGTGGCCGAGTTTGAGGCCGCATTTACCAGTTTATCTAGGTTTGCACCTGAGCTAGTGGCGTCTGAGGAACGCCGTTGTCTTGAGTTCGAAAAGAAGTTGAGGACTGGGCTCAAGCTTAGGGTTGCTGGGTCCATGACTCGGGAGTATGGGCGCCTTGTGGATACTGCGGCGCATCTTGAGATTATTATGCATAAAGAGGATGAGAGGATGAGAGGATGAGGGGTTCCAAAAGGAATCAGGATGGCCAGGGAGATGGTAGGAGGCAAAGGGGTTCTAACCCTCAGCAATCCCAAGGAGCGTTTGTGAGATCTACTTTTCCAGTGCCGAGTTCAAGTTCTGGGAGAGGCAGTTAGGGAGACTTTACTTGTTACAAGTGTGGTCAGCTGGGCCACAAGTCTCCAGCTTGCCCGTAGAGGGAAGGAGGGCAGAGAGCAGCTTCATCTTTGGCTCGTCCTCAGAGCCAGAGTCAGGGCAGAGGTCAGGCGCTCTCTTGTTACTAATGTGGTCAGGCGGGGCACCTGAAGAGGTTCTGCCCGTAGTTGGGTGGCACATCTGGTGCATCTGGGTCGAGGCAGAGTTATCAGCCAGCTCAGTCTGTTCAGGCCTCAAGGGCCAATCAGGGAGCCTCATCGTCTCAGTCTGTGCAGCAGTCTTTTGCTCCGAGAGGTGAACAGGTAGATCAGAGACCCTCTGGGCGTGTGTATGCTGTTACCGCGCAGGACCATGTACCGACTCCATCTATTGTGAGAGGTACCTTTTTGTTTTACAACTCGGTTGCTGGTGTGTTGATTGATACGGGTGCATTCCATTCCTTTATATTTGCTACATTTGCATCTATTTTGGGGTTGGAGTTGGCACAGCTAGCTTCTCCTTTTTGTGTTACATCACTTATTGGAGGTAAGTTGATTTTGAAACAAGGATGTAGAGGTTATGATATTGAGGTCACCGACCGCCGGCTTCCATTCTCTTTTGTAGTTATGGGTATGTCGGGTTTTGATGTGATTTTGGGTATGGACTGGTTATCGTCATACCGGGCTGTTATAGATTGCTACCGCCAGAGGGTCACGGTATATACCTTGAGTGAGGATTGTTTTCATTTCTTGGGGGATCGAGTTGGTAGAGTTTTGCCACCAGTGTATGATCCGCGAGGGCGGAGTGAGCTTAGTTGCCTTCTCGCTAGCTGTATGAGTAGTGAGTGTAATGAGATCCAGATTGAGTTACCCAGAGTGGTTTGTAAGTATTCGGATGTTTTTCCCGAGGATCTTGTTAGTTTACCACCCCATCGAGAGATTGAGTTCTCTATTGATCTAATGCCTAGCACAGCACCGATTTCCATGGCACCGTATCGTTTTGCTCCAGCCGAGTTGAGTGAGTTGAATATTCAACTCCAGGAATTGCTAGATAAGGGCTTTATCCGCCCTAGTACTTCGCCGTGGGGAGCACCGACCCTTTTTGCTAAAAAGAAAGACGGGGCTTTAAGACTTTGTATTGATTATCGGAAATTTAATCGGGCTACGGTTAAGAACAAGTACCCTATGCCTCGTATAGATGATTTGTTTGACCAGTTGAAAGGGTCCCGTTGTTTCTCTAAGATAGACTTGAGATCGGTCTACCATCAGTTGAGGATCAGGGAGGAGGATATCCCGAAGACGGCATTCCGTACGCGATATGGCCATCATGAGTTTCTGGTGATGCCTTTTGGGCTCACCAATGCACCGGCAGTGTTTATGGACTTGATGAACCGGATATTCCGGGAGTTCTTAGATTGTTTTGTGGTCGTCTTTGTGGACGACATTCTGATTTATTCACCTTCGGAGGAAGAGCACGAGGAACACTTCAGAGAGGTGCTTAAGTTGCTTAGAGCCCATAAGCTGTATGGTAAGTTTGGGAAGTGTGAGTTCTGATTAAGAGAGGTAAAATTCTTAGGCCATGTAGTCTCCGGGGAATGGGTGTCTGTTGATACATCCAAGATAGAGGCAGTGCAAGATTGGGCACAGCCTAAGAGTGTTTTTGAGATCCGCAGCTTTCTGGGATTAGCTGGGTATTACAGCCGGTTTGTGAAAAATTTCTCCAGGCTAACGTCACCATTGACTAGATTGACGCGGAAAGGGGTCAAATTTGTATGGAGTGAGACTTGTGAAAAGTCGTTCCAAGAGTTGAAAGTTGGACTTACCACCGCTCATGTTTTGATTATTCCAGAGAGAGGTTTAGGTTATGCGGTTTATTGTGATGCCTCACGAGAGGGTTTAGGTTGTGTGTTGATGCAAGAGGGGAAAGTGGTAGCCTATGGCTCGCGGCAGTTGAAAATACACCAGAGGAATTACCCTACACACGACCTAGAGTTAGCAGCTGTGATTTTTACCTTGAAGATTTGGAGGCACTACCTGTATGGTGAGAGGTTCGAGGTGTTCTCGGATCATAAGAGTCTGAAATATCTATTCACACAGAAAGACTTGAACTTGAGACAGAGGAAGTTGATGGAATTTATTGAAGATTATGACTTCGATTTGCATTACCATCCGGGTAAGGCCAATGTTGTGGCCGATGCCCTTAGTAGGAAATCCATTAGTGATGTAGCTTGTATAGCCATCCAGGAGTGGGAAATGTTGGGTGCACTGGGTGAGTTTGGTTTGCTTCTGGGTGAATCTATTGAGTCTGCGGCCTTGTTTTCAATAGTTGCGCAGCCTACACTTGTGAATCGAGTGTTGGAGGCACAAAAAAGTGACCTTGAGGTAAAATCCCTCCGGGAGAAGATCTCCAGTGGGAAGGTTGAGAAGGGTTTGACTGAGTATCCCGACTTGAGTGTGAGGTACCGAGACCGTCTATTTGTGCCGGAGCCTTGCCAAGAGGAAGTACTCCGAGAGTTTCACCATTCACGCCTTGCGGTGCATCCGGGAGGGACTAAGATGTATCGTGATTTAGGTCGTCAGTTTTGGTGGCGGGGTATGAAGAAAGATGTGGTTGTTTTTGTGTCTAAGTGCCTTACTTGTCAGCAAGTGAAGGTCGAAATCAGAGGCCAGCGGGTTTGTTACAACCCTTGCCTATTGCTGAGTGGAAGTGGGAGCATGTCACAATGGACTTCGTTGTAGGTCTTCCGAGGACTCAGTGGGGTAGTGATGCTATTTGGGTGGTAGTTGACCGGTTGACTAAGTCGGCGCACTTCATTCCTATACGCGTGAGAGATTCGGTAGATCATCTTGCCAACTTGTATATTCGGGACACAGTGAGGTTGCACGGGGTCCCAGTGTCGATCATCTCAGATAGAGATCCACATTTTACTGCTAGGTTGTGGCAGAGTTTACAGAGTGCTTTGGGCACTAGGTTGACCTTTAGCATGACTTATCATCCTCAGACTGACGGGCAGTCCATACGTACTATTCAGATCCTTGAGGATATGCTTCGAGGTTGTGTCCTTAACTTTAGTGGTTTGTGGGAGAGGCACTTGCCCTTAGTGGAGTTTGCCTACAACAATAGTTTCTAATCGAGTATCAGTATGGCACCGTTTGAGGCCTTGTATGGCCGACCTTGTAGGTCTCCAGTGTGTTGGGCCGAGGTGGGTGATGCACCTTTGTTGGGCCCGGAGTTGGTGCGAGAAACGACGGAGAAAGTTGAGCTTATCCGTATGAGGCTTGTTACAGTCCAGAGTCGCCAAAAGAGTTATGCCGACCGTAGGAGGAGGCCTTTGGCATTTGAGGTGGGTGATCATGTTTTTCTGAAAATATCACCTAGCCGGGGTCTGATGAGGTTTGGGAAGAGGGGGAAGTTGTCCCCTCGATTTGTTGGCCCTTTTGAGATCCTTGAGAGGATTGGCGAGGTTGCCTACCGTTTAGCTTTACCGCCGTAGTTGTTCGGAGTGCATAACATGTTTCATATTAGTATGCTTCGGAAGTACGAGCCGGATCCGTCACATGTGGATTGGACCGACTTAGAGGTTGATGAGGATGCCTCGTATGAGGAGAGACCGGTGAGGGTCTTGGATAGGCGAGATCAAGTCTTGCAAGGCAAGACCATTCCCTTGGTAAAAGTTTTGTGGAAACATCACGAGGTGGAGGAAGCCACTTGGGAACGTGAATCGGAGGTCCGAGAGAAGTGTCCGGATTTATTTGCGGATGTTTGAGCCTATGTTGGATATTTTTTTGTATTGATAAACTTTAAGAACATTGAATATGTCTTAAGTTGTAAAACATTATATATGTTTGATTTATGGAAGTATCATTGAATATGCCTTGAAAATGGAAGTTTAATTTGACATTGTATATGTTAAATGTATGGTAGAAATGCAAATATATCATTAACATTGAGTATGTTATGGAACGATGGAATATGGTATTGAAAATTGTTGAATTTCAAAGAAAAGCATGTTGTTAATGCATATTGAATTATATTGCGAATTGCCTCTTGAAAAGAGATGGGATGACCGGTAATAGGTCAGGATGTTGAACATTGAATAATAATATTGTTGAGAATTGAGAAAACATGTTTTTGAAAGGGGGGAGGTTATAACAATCCTGGTTTTCCCTCCATTGGCTACTGTATTCCGGACTCGGTTCCGTAGATGGTTGTTGTTGTGTAGGTTTCATTTCCGTCCTTTAATTCTTTGTATATGAGTTTTAGGATTTGTTGGGCAGGTTTGTAACTGGTTGGTAGTGATTAGAAACAAATGGTTGCTGCGCAGTTTTTGGTGTCTTTGCTCGAGCGAGGCTTTTGTCGCTCGAGCGAGCTCTGTGTTTTAGCTCCTTCGCTCGAGCCAGGGTTCCTTCGCTCGAGCGTGCGTCTGCGTCTGCGTCTGGTTCTGGACCTGAAGGTTGTGTTTCTTGGCTCGAGCGAGCAAGCTATATGTTTTGGGTTTCTTCGCTCGAGCGTACTTCTAGGTTGCAAACCTGAATCTTCGAATTGTTGGCTCGAGCGAGGCTGTTTGCGTTTGAGCGAGGTTTCTTTGTGTCTGGTCGCTCGAGCGACCACTCCTTCGCTCGAGCGAGCCTCGATTATATCAGTTGGCAGTAGCGGGTTACACTTCACTTCTTCATCTTCTTCTCTATTCAAACCCTAGCCCCGGCTATTTCTCTCTCTACACTCTCTCTCTTTCTAGGATTTCATCTACTTCTAGAGTGTTTCCACCCAAATCTCTTTGTAAGAAAGATAGAGGGTGGCGTAGGCTTCACTTTAATCTGAAAAACCGTGGATTTGGAGCACTTTGAGTTTTCTTCATCAACTCCTTTGGGCTTCTAATTTCGAGGTAGGGATAACCTACTCCTCTCTATAAGTTTTGACATAAATTTTAGTCATTTTGATTAAATGGTGTTATTTGATAATTTTGGGAAAGTTAGGGTTTGATTTGAGGTTATAAAAATGGGGTTTTCAAATGTTAAAACCCATATGTATATGAGACCTTGATAAATGGAATTATTGTTGTTAAATTGATGAAATTAAACCTTAGGGTTGATATTTGAGAAAGGGGGAAAAATGCCCTAATTATGTTGAATAATTAATTTGAATAATTAATTTGGGGAAATGCGAAATTGAATTGAGAATCATGAAATTGGGGAATTGTAAGAGTAAATGGTGTAGTTGGATAAATTAATCACTCATCTATGAAAATGTTGGTATTTTATCTATTGATAAATTTATTATCTATTCAGAGATAACTGCTTTGGGCTATTGGTGGAGGATAGTCTTGATTATTGTAGACACTGTATGTTGATTAAGGAAAACTGAAACTAATCACCTGGAATATGTCATTGAATATGACGGTTGGAATAATACATCGAATATGTGTATTGATTGATCACTGTATATGATAAGTGTTTAAATACATTGTATATGTATATTGTTTGGGAGGAGATAAGGGATGTACTCCATAGTTTGAGAGGAGATAGGGGATGGACTCTCAAACCTGTTTGGGAGGAGATAAGGGATGGACTCCATTGATAACTAAGTTGGCCGGAGTGTCTAGGGTGAAAGTCCCGAAATCTTGATTACGTTTGCATAATGTAGATAATTGAAATATAGAAGTGTTTTTAATGTGAGTTGTAATCTCATGTGAATTGTGAATAACGGAAGTGTCTTATTATGAGTTGTAGTCTCATTTAATTGTTTGGCTAGATATTGAGCCAGGTTTATGAATGTAAATTGGATAAGTAAAGAAAAGTGAAATGAAACACAGTTGAAATTGTCATGGAATTGGAATGTGTTGTAACTTGATTTACAAGTGTTAATCATTTATCAAACGCTAATGTTTTAGTTATTGCTCATAATTGGTTTAGTATATTTCTACTGGACTTTGGCTCACCCTATAAGAGACATCATTTTCAGGTTCAGGTGATATGCCACCTCCAAGGACGTAGCTTGGGAGGCTTTGAGACTGATAGATCTTTTTGTTGTTCACTTTTGGTATTACATGTAAATTCAAGCCAAGGGCTTAAAGTGTATTTGAGTTAGTACTCTCTTTTTGTAACCAAGTGTTGGCTTGGAAAGTTGTAAACCCGTAGCGCATTTACTTTTGTTGTCAACATGTAATACTTTTGTAATGAATACTCTGATGAATGGAAATATGCTTTATTCTCTTATGTCTATGCATGTCAAGAATGTGGGTTTATATATATTATTTTGAGGGTATTACAGTAATAATTAGAAATTAATTATTCATAATTAAATAGTTGGTCATAATGTAGATGTTTAGTGTTACATTTTTGTGTGTATGCGGCCATTTTTTAATTAGATTATTAAATTCACATAAAAATTTAAAGAAATTTGTGAATAATTTGTATAAAATTAGAGATTAGTGAAGAAATATCTTTAAAAAACAAAAGAAAAAAAAGAAAAGTTTATAGTGTTTGGCTTGATTTGTTTTTTTAAACTTTTGTTTTGAATTTTTTGATTTTTATGTTTTTTGTCTTTGACATTATTTTTTTAATAATACTTTTATTTTCTTTTTAGATTTACTTAATTTAATACTTTTTTTTATTTTTAATTTTACTTTTATATTTAGATTCACTTCATCTAAATACACTCAAAAATAAGATTTTGTGTATTCTTTTTGGAATTTTATTTAATAATAATAATAACAAAAAATATATAATATTTAAAAATCAATACATGTTTGAATTTATAAATTTTTTTACTAATATTTTACTTTTTAATTCTATTTAGATGATTAGATATTATATTTTCATGTAAAAGTATAATTTAAATATAAAATATGAAAAAATTCCAGTATCTTTAATTACCAAAACTTAGAAAATATAAAAAAATCAACAATTAAAAAACAAATTTAAAAAATAAAACTAATGAAAGTGGTTCTTGTTTAGAATTTTGGCATCATACCTTAGTTATTAAAGTTCCATGCAAAATATCACAGTTCATAAAATATAATTTAAACAAAAAGAAAGTGTATGAAGATAACCTGCAGAATTTTGGAATGCAACACAAATCTCTATTTTAAAAATATATGCGATTTCCTCTGTCTAGATTCAAACGAATTTATACAAGTTTAAGATTCAACTAAAATTATTCACAGTAATTTAATCCATGATGGACAATTGAAAATATTATGTATATCTGTATAGACGTAGACATGGGAAACAAGAAAGGGTAATTATTTTTTATTCTTCAATCATCATTCATGTAGAAAATAGGGGGACGATTTTTTTTTAATAAGAAGGGAGACAGTTTGTTTATATTTATATAAAATTTTTGGAAGTAGATATATCGTTTTTGAGTATTCAACTCTAAAAATAAAGAGATAGTTGGTTTAAATAAGACTCTTCATAACTTTTAAAACATATGGTAGATTTGAAAAAAAAATTGGATTTTAAAAAAATAAAAAACATGGCCACCTCTTCACACTTTTATAATAGTAGTAGACAGATATGGTAAGATTAATTATATTTACATATTAGTAATTATGGATATTACCTTTATATTAAGATTTTTTGACAAAATTTTCGTACATAAAAATAGGAATGGCAACGGGGCGGGGCGGGGCCGGGGACCACACTCCCCGTCCCCGATCCCCGATGTCCGAATTTTCCCCGGCCCCGGCCTCGATCCCCGACGGGGAAAGTGTCACTGCCCCTACCCCCGCCCCCAACGGGGATCGGGTTTCCCTGACCCCGAGCATTCCCCGGCTAAAAAAAAAAAAATTAGAATATACAACTCATCATCATCAACAACAACAACAACAACAACAACAAGAAGTTAATTATCTAAAAACAGATCTGAAACAAACAAAAAAAATCAGAAATTTTCAACAATAGATCTAGAACACACACACCCATACAACAACATATCTAAAAAAAATTAATCTGTATACATATGGACAACAGATCTAGAACACACCCAGATCTATATATAGAACAACAATCATCAACTTAAATAAATAAATTAAAAAAAAAAAAAAACATGTTCATTATACACACACAAATATATATATATAGAGAGAGAGTTGTTAGATCGGTGGCTTGGCTTGACGGTTCAAACACCACGATCTGTTAGATCGGTGGCTTCACGGTTCAGATCAGTGCTTCACGGTTCAGATCGGTGCTTGACGGTGGTGGATCTTGATGATGATGATGATAACGAGAAGTGAGAGAACGAGAAAGAAATCAGAGTGAGTGAGTGAGATCAGTGCTTCACGTTGGTGGCTTCACGGTGGTGGATCTTGATGATGATGATAATAACGAGAGGTGAGAGAATGAGAGAGAAATCAGAGTGAGTGAGTGAGATCGGTGAGGGAGAGGGAAGAGGGAGAGGGACACAGACTGAGAGGGAGGGAGATGTGAGACACGGTTATGAGTGAGGGAACAAGAGGCGGGTTTTATATATATAGGGGTAAAATTGTAATTTTATTTCGGGGAACAAATCGGGGCGGGGGCGGGCCGGGTACGAGGCTTGGACAGTTATCCCCGTCCCCGGCCGGGAATTGATCGGGGAGTGATTTTTTAATACCATCCCCGTCCCCGCGGGGACATTTTTCGGAGAAAAACCACTTATTTCAGGGTCGGGGGATCGGGTCCCCGTCGGGCCGGGTTTAAATTGCCATCCCTACATAAAAATATAGTAATTTGTGCAGTTCCTTCATTTTCAATAAAACAATCACTATTATTCTCATAAATTTAGAAATGTCATTGACATTTTATTCTAAATATTATTTTTGTTTAAAATTTTATTTATATACATATATAAAAAAAATAAAAAAAATGACAAATCCAAAACCCGGGGAGCACGTCTTCCCTGGGCTCCGCCGCTGGTTTATGTTAGTAAAGTTTAATCATATGCTCCCAATTCATTACGTCCAAATTCAGATGATCTCTCCAAGGTAAAAAATAATACTCCATGAAATGAAAACCTTTATTATAGTTACCTTTATTATAGTTAGGAAAAAAAAACTAGGGAAACCATATTAAGCAACTCTATTCTATTGCCAAAGTCTTCCAATAGGAAGTGGTGGTGTGTATCCATAGTAATCATGTCCTACGACACGCATTCCACTTGGATCTAATAGAAAGAAAAAAAGTTTTAAGTTCCGAATTTGATCGAATTATCTTAAAAAGTTATTAGGGATATGAGATTAATCGAAATGCGTGTAAACTAAATCAAATAAAAAATAATAAAAAAAAAAAAAAAAAAAAAAGAGATTGTTTTGGGAATTGATTTTTTACAAGTTTTTAATTTTTTATAAGAAAAGATGTTAAAAAAATTTAAAATAATTTTTGTAATAATTTTTTAATTAAAATTGGGATAGTCGGTTCATAAATCTAAATTTAAATGTCCAGATGCTGAAATATAATCCATAAAAACAAACACTGTAAAATGACCAAAATACCGACCCTATATATTAAACTCCCAAACCAAAAAATTTCTCGTCTCTCTCCTTAAACTTCATTTCGAATTCCTCCTCTCTCCCTAGGGTTTGTCTGATCTCTCTAGCTCACCGATTCGTCGCAAAGTGCTATCGCTGCCGTCAACCTGAACCACCACCGTTGTCCTCTTCAAATCAGTAGTGAAAGACCATCATCATCACCTTTAAAGAGCTCATCATAGTTATCATCATCTATATTAAACTATGGATCTTGCTTATCACCCACCTGTTCATTGGCACATTCTTTATTGTCCATGAACAAGCCTTTACTATGACGAGACAAACACCATTTTTGCAATCCTCTGTTTTGTGCCCTGTTTAATTATACATAAAACAATGTGCGGAGCATGAAGGACTACAATTTGAAATCGAAACCAAACAGTGTTTTAAATAAAAAAATGTTTTTCGCTGAAAGAAACAGAGTTTGATATGGAAATCCAGAAATATTTTAATTCTCTAAGAAAAACAAAAGTCTGACCTATTAGTCAAATCTAAAGAAGCAGTTATTGAGAGCATGATATCATGCCAATTCTAACAAGTCATTCTGGAGAGCAAAGCTCTCAGGCTACCTGTGGAAACCTCCTCCTCCTCCCTCTTTTCCTTCAAGTCAATTCAGACTTTGCTTTTAACTCCAACTGTGATTTTTTTTTTTTTTTTTTGGGTGGTATTAATTGCAGTAAGGGATGATAGAGGAAGAAGATAGATAATAAAAATTAATAGGAACAACCAATATAGTTTGTGAATTTATTTATTTATTTTTTTAAATTGTGGCAATTAATTAATTAAAAGGATTTCTAGCCCAATGCACACTGGCAAATATATTGTTGTTAATTACTGATTAAATTCTCATGTTGAAGATAATTGGACTTACAAAATTCGTTATGGTCATTTTCATATTTTAGGCTAATAAGTCAATTTCTGGTTATCACTTTAAGTTGTTAATAAAAAAATGGGACTAGTTTTGTGGTATTATCTAATTGTCATGCATGAAACCACGAATGAGCAATGGTAACAATGAAACAAAAAGAAAAAATATTTAAAAAAAACTTCACACTATTTTGAATTTAAAAAAGTAACTTTTGAAATTTCACAATTTTTTTAATTTCATACTAGTGAAACCCCGTGCTATGCACGAGATGTGAAAAAATTAATAAATATGTTTATATAAAATAATATAAATAGTTAGATTTTTGTATGTAAATTATGAAAACAAAAAAAAATATTAAACTTATAATTTAAATTTTGCAATTTTATCACAATTTATGTATCAATTTTTAATTTGTCAAAGCTTCAATTATGTAACTTTCAACCCCCTTGCTAAAGTCGTAAATTTGAGCAAGTTGAACCCAAGCAACTTGAGTTCAATCCTGCAAATTTTTAAAGATCGGGCAACATAATTTTTAATTTTTGTGAGAATATATGTAAAATTCAAAAATTTGAATAAATTCCAATCGACTTGGACAGAGACACCAAATAATTTGAGCAATCGAAACAAAATTGTATAAGTAAATATATAAAACTATTTGCTAATTTATTTTTTTTAATAATAAATAACATTAATTAAAAATTTAATATTAATAAACAAAAGCAACTACACCTTTTAGAAAGGGATCATTGAATAAATTGATATTAAAAAAATTTACATTTTATAATTGCATAAAATAATTTAAATATGATTTTTCAAAAAATATTTTTAATTTAAAAATTACAATAAAATATTTAAATATAATAAAATTAAATTTGGGGCATAAAAAAAGTTATTTCACAAACCAAAAATGCTTCACACCCCTACTGGGGGTCAACACCCAGTGAGGTGTAGGCCCATGATTGGATAAAAAAAAACTTTTTTTTTTTTTTTTTTTTGGTCTTCAGCCAGTGGGGGCGCGCCACGTCACTGGGGGTGCGACCCCCACTGGGGGTATGCAGCAAGACTCTTTCACAAACCATCACTTTTATTAGAAAAATAATATTTATTTCTATTTGTTTTAGCAAAAGTTACTTTTTAGCAATTTGAGCCAAAAAAATTTCATTTTTTATTTTAGTTTGTTTAATTGACAATTGAGATTAAAAAAAAAAATTTAATAGTGTCTACCATGTTTCACAAATGCTAAAAAATCTAGATGAACAATAAGAAAAATGTTTAAAACTCACAAAAAAAATCCATAATTATATCCATAATGATGTGGTATCATATGCGTCAATTCTTAATTTGCTATACAATGAATGACATAAAGCCCAACTCTCTTGCGATATCGTTGTGGATAAAAGTGTAGGTCTGTAGCATTACTGAAATAATAAATTATCACGTGTAACTCCCATTTTCTTTTTTTATTATATTAAAAAAAATAAATTTCACCAACTATCACTTTTAATAGAAAAAAAATGTTTATTTTTATTTCATTTTAGCAAAAGTCATTTCTTAACTATTTAAGCCAAAAAAATTTTTTTTTATTTTAATTTGTTTAATTGGTAATTGAGATTAAAAAAAAATTAATAGAATTCAGTATATTTGGCAATTGTTAAAAAAAGTCATTCATTTTGTTAATGTTTTTGTCATTTGTTAAGAAAAAAATATTTGTATTAAAAAAATTTATTGTTTAAGTCCTTGTAATTTAGAAGGATATAAAAAAAATTATATAATTTAAAACCAAAAATGACAAAAAATAAAAATATAAACTTTTGATAGTGATTAATAATTTGAATATGTGTATTTAATAATATATTATGTTTAGACCAATAATATTATGGCATATCATTATGACACATGTGAATATTAATCTCATTATAATTGTAGTAATATAATTTAAAAAGGAATTTAAATTAAAATTTTATTTTATAATTTAATAAAAGATGCATAAATTAATGAATGAATATTGATCTTATTCTGGTAACATAATTTAAGGAAAAATCTAAATTTAAAATTTTATTTTAAGGATATAAAATTAATTTATAAACCAATCATATTGTGACACATATTAACAAAAATTAAATAAAATCAAAAAATAAAAAAAATAAAAAGAATTGCAACTTTCAACTTTAATAAGAAGACAACATTTTGCAATTATAATAGTATATACATTTTGTATGAAATTCTGAAACTCTCAGAATATCTCTTCTTAAAAGCATTCTTTTGTAAAATATATAAATAATCTCAACGTCACTCTTATTACTCCTTAATACCAAAGTTATGAGATAATTATGATAATTTTAAATTTGTATTTAAAATTTATAATTTTAATTTTATATTGTGCTAATTTTAAATTTAAATTAATAGATCACTTTCCATATTTAGTGATTCTCAAATTTGAATTTTGAAATGGATTAATATACTTTCTTTTTTTTTAGATTTGATATACCTTCCATTTGAAAGTTATAAATTAAGGAATTTTAATTTTAATTTTTATTATTTTTTTGCTTGAACAAGAGCTAGTCAATAGAAGATTTTTTAAATTTTTTTAAATCAAAAAATCATGAAATTTAGATTGAGAACTTGGAACTCTTAGAAGCCTTATGGGTTAGAAATCCCCTGTTGCTTATATAATATATAAATATAAATATAAATAAGAGTGAGTATAAGACTCACTTTACATAAGTGAAGCAACTCATTTTTTTATTTCTTTTCCCGATGTGGAATTATAAAATAAATCATATCATAGACTAATTAGAGTTTTTATTTTAAAATTTAAATTGTGTTGAACTGAACTATACACAACACTACAATATTAAACATAAGTATAAGATTTACTTTATATAAGTGAAACAATTCATTTTTTATTTCTTCTCCCGATGTGGGATTATAAAATAAATCATAAACTAATTATAATTTTATTTTTATATGGTTAACTAGAAGTTAGCTAATGAAATTTTTTTTAATTGTTTAAAATTAAGAAAATCAGTAGAAGAAATCGTGGTTAAACGAACAAATCAATCAAACCGAAAACGGTTAATTAGAGTTTTTATTTTAAAATTTAAACTGTGTTGAGCTGAATTATGCACTACACTATAATATTAAATATAAGTGTAAGATTTACTTTATATAAGTGAAACAATTCACTTTTTCTTTCTTCTCCCCGATGTGGGATTATAAAATAAATCATGAACTAATTATAATTTTATTTTTATATGGTTAAATAGAAGTTAGCTAATGGAAATTTTTTTTAATTATTTAAAATTAAGAAAATCAGTATAAGAAATCGTGGTTAAACTGACAAATCAGTCAAACTAAAAATGGTTAAGCCTAATCAATTAGGTCAAATGACCAACTAACTTATACAAAATTTAATTAATTAAAACTTTTAAATGTTATTTTAATTTTAAAATTTAAAATGGGAGCATAAGATTCATTTTATATGATTAAAACAACTAATTTTTTCCTTCTTCTCCTAATGTGGGATTATCAAATAAATCATAAACTAATTAGAATTTTATTTTTGTATGGTTAAATGGAAGTTAGCCAATTGAGATTTTTTTAATTGTTTAAAATTAAGAAAATCAAGAAAATTAGTATGAGATATTGAAACTCTTACAAAACTCCTCACTAAAAGCCTCATTTTCCTTATATAATATATAGATAGATAGTTTCTTAATTGATTTTTTTTTAATTTAAATTTCTAAAAGTGTGAAATTTTACATATTTGAAATGTAAAAAATTAAAGATAAATTTCACACTTTTTATGAATAGAAATAAAGTGAATTTTTTAAAAAGTGAGAATATTCACACCAACTTTTATATTTAAAAATTTACAATATTCTATTTAGGAAAATTAGTGAAGCATCCCTCTCCATTTTTGTGTTATAGGAGAGATCTAAGATATATTTTTTATTAGTTAAGGTCCCTTGATAAAATTTCTCTGTGTTAGGGCTGAAATTTTCTCTGAATCGGGCGAAATTTCTCTAAGTTAAATTTTTCTCTATGAAAATGTTGAGGGTCCTTAACTACTATGAAAATATCGTATATAATTTATCTCATAAAATCTTAATATCAGGAATCTTAAAAAAAAATTCTCCTTTTATTTATTGAATATTCACATTTATAATTATTACATTCTTTGAAAATGCACATTGAAGAACATATTAACGATGGTGTTTTTTCCCCTAAAATATAGATTTTGATAACATTATGTATATATACAAAATAAAAAATAAATTATATTATAGAAGATAAATTAAATTAGAAAATATCTCTTACAATTAAGCATTAAATTGGGATTCCATTGCCAAACTCAGAGATACATTAAAAAGAATTATTTTGGTCATTTCAAAAGTTATGTAACTAGGTGTTTTGGAAAGTTGGTTAAAAGTTAACTTTTTGATTTTTTTATTTTTTTGTGGGTAAGTTATGTGAGAGGTGATGTGATTCAAAATGGGTTAAAAGCTGAAAGATGGCTTTTAACCAGCTTCCCAAAAGAACATCGTTTAAGAACATGTTATTTTAATAATTTTTTAATTTTTTTTATAAAAAGATATGTAGAAAAATAGAGAGAATGATGTAACAATTTATAGTGACATTTTGACTAAAATATTTAGTCTCCAAATAGAATTGTAAATTATGAATATGATTAAATAAAATATAAATTTTAGATACGAGATTTATGAGTAAAAATCCCTTTAAGAATAAAAACAATGGG
Organism: Camellia granthamiana; assembly: GCA_036172215.1. NCBI lineage: Eukaryota > Viridiplantae > Streptophyta > Magnoliopsida > Ericales > Theaceae > Camellia > Camellia granthamiana. The sequence continues at coordinate 24,725,676 of CM069910.1, read as the reverse complement.
CTGATTGTATAACCAAAAAACCAAAAATTGGGGAATCTATTTACACTCAAAAAATTATTAAGTACTTCCACTTTCTCAATACACCCTATTCAATTATTTAAGATTTTGTGTCACTCTACATCTTATAATTTTTCCTAAATTATCCTTTAAGGTATGCCCAAATAAGAATAAAGTCATCATGTTCGAACTTACAATGCCGAACAATATGATTTGGTTTGGACTTTCAGATCCGAACATTGATCGGATCTGAAAGTCCAAACAACAATGACATTAAATAAGCTGAATATTTGTTTTTATGTAAAAAAAAAAAATCAAGAATTTTACCCTGATATTTATGTGAGTATATATATATTATTGACAAAAACAAGTATATTGATGAACTAACACAAATACAATTGACAGGATACATAGGCGGCTAAGAAAGAGATATTGTGAGGCCCGTAATTTTTGTAAAACCTATTAAGTCCTTGACTTTTGAAATATTTAAATAAAGACTCTCCAATCCTTATTTGTCTTCAATTCTAATTATAGAATCAAACATGCGTGCCAACCGAAAACTCAAAAATCTTGATTGTACCCATAACTCAAGAACCATTTTTAAAACCCTAATAATAATAAAATTAATTTTCTAAGTATATTTTCCATACAAGAAACCCTAGGTTTCCGGTTCTCAATACAATTCGCCGTTTAATTCAAAACAAAGAAACTTTATCCGAATTAAATTTCCAGACCTTAAATAAATTAAATATTACACTTAATTAAACGTTAAAATTCATAAATTAAGATTTTGGCCCTCATATTCTTCTTAAATCACAAGTTGAGCCCAAATTAGTACCATTATATATATTTCTACCTTTTATTCATCAAATCTTTTTATACACAATATCTATGGAATTTGAACACAAAAGAAATAGGAAAATCCCCCAAATCTTGAGCATATGGCCACCTACTCTAGCATATACATTTGTTGTGTACTTTTGGAGACAGCATTGCATGATTCATGGAGGAAAATTTGACCTTGGTACCATAATTCAAGGAAAGTTGTCTTGTACTTGTAACTATCTTGGTTCTATTTAAGCCTAACCCTAACTAGATCATGCCTTAATACACGATTAGGCTCCCTAATGATCCTTTATTCTATTACATTCCAACTAAATACATCTCAATTCCATTCCATTTCAACCAATGGGCATTTTGGACCTTTTACACCAATTTTATTATAAAACACCACCACCCTCCATATGTTACACATCTCATACATTCACACACCTATACATTCAGTTGAGAGAAAGAAAGAAGAGGAAGAGAGTGAACTTTGGTAGTGGAGGAGAGGAAAAGAGAAGAAATTGTACAAACACTTCACTAGGCAATCAAGTAAGCCACAACACAACTCTCTCTTTTATTTTCCTTTTTCTAATACATGCTCTTAGAAGTTTTAAACATTCATTTCAGATGTGTTTTGATGGTATTCTTGTGTTAAAAATGAAAGGAGTTGAGCCTTGATTCTACCCTTCTTGTATTTCTCTTAATCGGTATAAGGCTACCTTTTTCCATATCAATCTCTCAAAATTTCCAAAGGCACACCTTCACCTCAAATTTCTAAGTTTAATACATATTATTAAGCATGTTTTCATCACAAGAGAAGTGAAGAATTTCCCCTAGTTGACCTATTTTCTCACCAAATTTCTATTTTCAAGAACTGTGCTTGAAAAATCTGTTTTACAGCCAACTTGCAAAAATTATATAAAACTGTATAAAAATATTCCCGACCTCCATTTTATGTCAAAATCTTACTTAAGGAGTTAGCTTTGAAAGAAAATTGGTTTCCTTGAAAGCTAGTGAGTGGTTTTGTGAGAAAATCTGATTTTTGTAGAGGTCGACGAATCTGGACAGCGCTAGAGTGTTTCTTAAATAACTAAAAATCTAGGAAGACTATAAAACTTCTAAAATATGTTCTGAAAACTAGATAAAATTCTCTACAAACCATAGGAAGGCCAAGGTCGGAAAAAATCTGAAATAACCTTTTTGATTTTGTCTTTAATTGGTACTAATTTGGAAATTTAGTTTTGCATGGGTGTCTTATGCACTTGTGTTCATGAATATACTTATTAGTACATGATCATGTCTTGGTATGATATTGAATATGTTATGGTTATGTTCCTTTTCTTCTTAAATTGATTATGCTCATGCTTATGTGAATATTACTATCTTGTTAAGTTATTCTAACTTTAATTTAAGACATCTAACTCAACGGAAACTTTAATTGGGGTGGTATTGGATTTTTGATCACTTAAATAATGAAGAGATGATAATGTATTATGTATGGATTGATGGGATGTGCTCCCCAATTGAAGGTTAAGTCTTGTGCAAGTGGTTATCGCGTAAACCCTAGAATGGAACGGACATATTCAAACTCTTTGCGATGGTTTGATTGGTGAGTTGAGGTTGGGTCCAGATGGGACATTTAGGAGGATAAAACTTTTTTTGGAAGGATAAGATTGGATTCTGGGTGATAAAACTTTTTTCTTTTCGCTGTCCCTTTTGAGGCCCTGCGGTTGGTGCTACGCGGTATATAACCGTTGGTAGGCATCCAATGTTAGTTCTGCAACAAAGCAACAAAAAGTGGAGTTCCAAATAGTTCGGTGTCCAATTCTTGTGGTTAAGAGGATGAAATCTCTTTGGGGGATTTCTAGAATAATAACTACTAACATTATAACCTTTGTTATCTATTTGAATGACATGTTCATTTCCTCTATTATTAAAATTACTGTTATTGACTTGAATATCATGCTTCACTACTTGCTTGTTGTAAATATGATGGTGTATTGGATTGGGAAAAAGGGACGGGGTGTGTGCGCGTTTACTAGCCATTCAAAACTTATGGCGTTTCATGCTAGGTATTGAAGACTATTAGACCGGTCGAAGGCAAAGCTGAAGCATTTGGGGATGTACGGCTACCCTAGGAGGATTAGAAACTAGTTTGTAAATGTGTTTTGAGGTTGTAAGTGATAGATCCCATGTTGTATTTAAGACTTGATTTTGTAATTATTATATATTTATACATATCTTTTATATTATCCATCCCTTATGTTTCATCGACTTATGTAGATATTGTGTTAATATCTTGTTAAGATCTGTCAAAAGGATAGCTTTGCTATCTAAGGAGATTGGACTTTGAAGGGAGGCTAGTTTGACTCTTCCAATCTTTTCTGGGATCTTACTTGGTTATTGATGTTAGATAATGTCTCAATGGGACCACATAATTAAATGTGGTCTTATCATTTATAAGAAGCCTACAATTTAAGTGATTCAATTTAGTTAATAGGCTTAAGGGTATATGTGTTATGGACCTAATGTGTAGATACTAGTTGTTTAATTCCTATTTCTATGAGGGGCAGAAATAGAATTAAAACCAATAATGGTTAAAGTTGGTTTTCAGTTTTGAAACAATAAATAGACATTTATTGTTTCCTTTTGAACTTCCATAACGTTTCAGTTGAAAACCAATAAATAGAAATTAATACATATTGGTAACGTTTCAGTTTTGAAAACCAATTACAACCTTTAAAAGGTTATGGTCCCTATTCCTTCCCAGGTGGTAAAAAAACACTGCCATGTTTTCTAAATCCTCTCAAGGAGAAACATAAGGCACCAAAGGGGAAAGGATTAGAAGGCAATAACAAAGTCAATATCAAAGGTTTTATTGACAATCAGACGCTTCCGTTTAACCGTTCGTCAATGGATTCAGGTATGTCATTTTGGCTTGATTTCTTGATAATACACATGGTAAATGATCCGAAGTGTAAGGTTTATGTTCTGAAATTTATGTTTACAATTGGTATCAGAGCCAGCATATCATGTGTATTATCAGAATTGATATGCTTTATTCATTCTATTTAGTTTCCTGGAATCAGATTCTGAATTTTCTTATGGATGTAAATTCTGTTTTTTCCTGTTTTGTTCTGTGAAAATGGCAATCTGTTTTCTGGAATTGTAAAATGATTCGGTGGGCAGTTTTTTTTTCTCTCAAATGGATGAACATCATGTATTTATATATATATAGATATATCTTGCGATTTGATCGGTTTGATTTTCTATTTGTTTTTGGACCCGTCAATTCTATTTATATATGTATGTATATAATTGGGATTGCTGTAGATTATATAACATATACGGGGTAACGAATTTAGAAATCTTTAAATTTAATGTAATTTCATACAACATCTACAGAAATTTAATTTTATAATGTTCTAAATATAAGTCAATTCAAACAAGATGTCACAAAAGTGATCTCTCTTGTCTAGATTGTTTTATATGGAATGTTTTGATGTTCATGTCTGTGTATCTCATGCGGGTATTTATCGGTCCAAAGACATGATTAAGACTTGGCAGAATTACACACACATTTTGTGGTGATAAACATGTGCCAATTGTCAAGAAAACCTAATGTGAATAATAAATCCATCAAAAGATAGATTTGTTATTTGACATAACTTATTGTCAATGTTTGATCATTACAACAAGAATACCACTTACAGTTAATATTACTACCCAAAGGCTTGGTATTAATGTTGTGCTAGGTATCTTGAGATATTGTCATTAAATTAATTTATTTAGAGATTATCTGTTTGGTAACTTAATGTGAGCATAATTGTTCATTCCCCATTCAAGATGAGGTAATTGTTCCTGAGGAACAAACTCTACAACCTCAAGAATCTGTGCCATTAAGGCGATCCACAAGAGAAAGGAGATTTGCATTTTCAGATGATTATATTGTATATCTCCAGGAACATGAGGTAGAAAATGGAATGTCGAAAGATGATCCAATCAACTTTCGTCAAGCCATGGAAAGTTCCAACTCTCATAAGTGGATAGAAGCCATGAATGAAGAATATAAGTCTATGCAAGACAATAAAGTTTGGGAACTTGTCTCATTACCAGTTGGTGCGAAGCCCGTAGGTTGTAAATGGATATTTAAAACCAAAAGGGATTCAAATGGTAATGTGGAGAGGTATAAGGCACGTCTTGTAGCCAAAGGCTTTACTCAAAAAGAAGGAATTGACTTTAAAGAAACTTTCTCTCCAGTTTCTTCGAAAGATTCTTTTAGGACAATTATGGCGCTTGTTGCATATTTTGATCTTGAGTTGCATCAGATGGATGTCAAAACAGCTTTTCTTAATGGTGACATTAAAGAAACAATTTATATGGTGCAGCCAGAAAACTTTGTGCCAGGAGACCCAAAGAATATGGTTTGCAAATTGACTAAATCCATCTATGGACTCAAACAAGCTTCTCGTCAGTGGTACTTCAAATTTCATCAAGTTCTCACTTCGTATGGTTTTGAAACTAACGTTGTTGATGAATGTGTGTATCACAAGTTCAGTGGGAGTAAACACATATTTTTGGTTTTATATGTTGACGACATATTGCTTGCCACAAACGATATAAACTTATTGCATGACACCAAGAGATTTCTATCTAAGAATTTTGAAATGAAAGATCTTGGTGATGTTTCCTTTGTATTAGGAATCGAAATACACCGAGATCGTTCTCGGGGTATTCTGGGATTATCACAAAGGAGCTATATCGAAAAAGAACTCATTAGATTTGGCATGCAAAATTGTAAATCAGGTGAAACCCCGATTGCTAAGGGAGACAAGTTTAGTCTCAGCCAATGCCCGAAGAACAGTCTTGAAATTCAAGAAATGCAGAAGATTCCTTATACCTCGGCTGTAGGGAGTCTAATGTATGCTCAAGTATGTACGCGTCCGGATATTGCGCTCATAGTTGGCATGTTAGGCAGATATCCTGGCATGGATCATTGGAAAGCAGTCAAGCGTGTTATGCGATATTTACAGAGAACAAAGGAATATATGCTCACATATAGGAGATCGGATAAGTTAGAGGTCATTGGATATTCCGACTCCGATTTTGCTGGATGCCAAGACAGTAGGAAATCCACATCAGGCTATATTTATCTGTTAGCTGGCGGAGCAATTTCTTGGAGGTCTGCAAAGTAGACGCTCATAGCTTCATCCACCATGGCTGCAGAGTTTGTAGCATGTTATGAGGCATCAAACCAAGGGATATGGCTGCGGAATTTTGTCACTGGGTTGCGTATTTTGGAAGGCACTGAAAGACCACTTAAGTTATATTGTGACAATAAGTCTGCAGTTTTATATTCCAATAACAACAGGAGCTCGACAAAATCAAAGCATATTGATATCAAGTTCCTAGTTGTAAAAGAAAGAGTGCAAAGTGGACAGATTTCCATAGAGCACATTGGGACAAACTCCATGATAGCGGATCCACTTACGAAGGGACTACCACCCAAGGTCTTTCATGAGCACACTGCTCATATGGGTGTTGTTCTATTTGAGAACATTCTGGTTTAGTGGGAGTTTGTATTTACATTACTGCTTTATGTCAGCCTTGAGTTTTATCTATGTAATTAGATTAATTTCTGCAGAAATGAAGTATTCAGTTTATTACGCTCTGTTACGTATTGTGAAGTATTGATCTCAATAAAGTTAAGTAGGACCAGTTGGAAATAGGCATGTATGGATCACATTATATGTAATTTCCATGCTACGCATCCATGATTGATCTATGTCATTTAGCTGTATTAGTATACGTGACCATTGGTGGGTCGAGTTACGATTAATGTAACGAAGACCACTTTGATCCTATATTAATATAGTTAATGGACAAGATTGTTTGGATACCCTCAAGTTATGATAACAAATTTCTGAGCTCACTAAAGTTAAGCTCATTTTTCAGGATACATATGTGGTCCAGTGGGAGATTGTTAGATAATGTCTCAATGGGACCACATAATTAAATGTGGTCTTATCATTTATAAGAAGCCTACAATTTAAGTGATTCAATTTAGTTAATAGGCTTAAGGGTATATGTGTTATGGACCTAATGTGTAGATACTAGTTGTTTAATTCCTATTTCTATGAGGGGCAGAAATAGAATTAAAACCAATAATGGTTAAAGTTGGTTTTCAGTTTTGAAACAATAAATAGACATTTATTGTTTCCTTTTGAACTTCCATAACGTTTCAGTTGAAAACCAATAAATAGAAATTAATACATATTGGTAACGTTTCAGTTTTGAAAACCAATTACAACCTTTAAAAGGTTATGGTCCCTATTCCTTCCCAGGTGGTAAAAAAAACACTGCCATGTTTTCTAAATCCTCTCAAGGAGAAACATAAGGCACCAAAGGGGAAAGGATTAGAAGGCAATAACAAAGTCAATATCAAAGGTTTTATTGACAATCAGACGCTTCCGTTTAACCGTTCGTCAATGGATTCAGGTATGTCATTTTGGCTTGATTTCTTGATAATACACATGGTAAATGATCCGAAGTGTAAGGTTTATGTTCTAAAATTTATGTTTACAATTGACCAAAGGATTCTTTGGTGACATTCTCTACCTCGTAATCTTAGATAAACCCTATATTTATTTGTTAATATATTCTCTGATGTTCTCGATTTTTTTGGCGTCACAGACATGAAGTTTGAGTTATCAAACCAAATTATCAATCGATCTAAAGCAAGCACAGAAAGCAATCACGTGGTGTTTTAGAACATAATCCTCAATCCTCATTGGGTCCGTTTGTTTTGGGTTATAGAGGATAAGATTGGATTAAAATGGATGTGAGATTCATTAATGTTGTGTTTGTTTGTAAAATAGAGAAGCAGATTCACAATACTTTGGAACTATGATAGGTCTCTATAGATGGGATTAATAGTCCCCTATAGGAGATGGTATTAGAAAAACTACCTATTAGGATTGGAGAGGAATTTACTATTTTATCCTCTATTATCCTACCTAATTTAAAGTATAGTCTTTTCTTTATCATTTTTTTTAATTATTCCACCATTTTTAACTCCACTATTCTTTATATAAAAATAATTCAATATAAAAATATAATAGTATAATAATATTTATACTCAAAAAAAATTATATTAAAAAATAAAATACTACCAAAAATATATATATTTATGAAATATATTTTTTAATATTAAAATATAATATTAATATTTGTAACAAGAGTATTTGTAAAATTTTACATAATTAATCTTGCTCTTGTATCTCAAAACAAATAAAAACTATTACTACTTCACCAATTATTAAACAAATCTAATTTTTCTTCCTTACTAATAGCCCTTTCACTAAGGATTTTCTCGATAATAATTCTCCTACTACCAATCTCATCAGCGTCTCTAAAAATAAAGGGGTACTTTCGTATAACTTCTAATAAGTGGACTTATTATTTAATAGGACCTATGGAAAAAATTTGTCGTAAAAAAAGTCACTAATTGTAAGTTTTAGCGACAATTTATAAAAATCATGACAAAAAAAGTCACTAATTGTCAATTTTTATCGATATATATAAACAATTATTACAAAAAAATTATTTTTAGCGACAATTTTACCAAAATTTTTTTTTAATAAAACTTGATGAAAATTAAATGTAATTATTAGGACTTATTGGTATGTGTGGAAGCTTCCACGTTCTTCTTCTGCTTGGGTTTTCTATTTCTATTTGTTTTTGCTTTTTTTATTTTTTGGGTTGATGAGAACCTTTTTGAACCGCTTCACTGAGGACCCTTTCAATTCATTTGAACCTTGTGTGTATATTGTGTATTCAAAGAGAGAATGTGAAGGAAAGTAGGTTGGTTGACCTCGGCTTTCGAATTCAGAAAAATGGCCAGGTACATTATACCGTCAACTTTGATAGAGACCCCACTCCTTTTCGACTCTCTCTCTCCGGCAACTCTCACGTAAGGACTCTCTCTGTCTCTGTCTCTGTCTCGCTTTCTCTCGCCGATCTGTGATTTTAAGAAATGGGATTAACGAAGCCAAATCCAGTGGTGTTTGGCCCACCGTGAAGCCTTTCGTCAATGGCGGAGCCTCTAGAATGCTCGCTACCTGTGTCATCCAACCTATCGACATGATCAAGGTACTCAAATACACACACACATATATATATGTCGTATATAGATAAGTTATCTCATGTAAAAAAGGTCTTTGATCTTTGTGCTCTTTTTGAAAGGTTTCAGATCTTAGATCTAACATTGAAATGGATCTTTGTCAAATGTTGAGTTCCTTTTATGTGTAACTAATGTTGATTGTTTAACTGAAATATGAGATTGACCGGGATCTTAAGATCAAAATGGCTAGTTATTTGTTAAATCTTGAATTTGTTTATATATGAAATAGTGGTTGATTGGAAATTATGAGTTGATATATATATATATGTATATGTTCGCTCTTACTAACAGTCCGTTTGGATTGAGTTATTTGGAGGGAGGAAAAAATTCAAACCGTAAACCGCAGTACATCCGTAAACCCTATCTACACAAACTGCAAACCGCACTGCGGGCGGTTGTGATTTGACTTTTTCTCAAACTGCATACATTCGGGCCGGTCAAAACCAAACTGCAAACCGCACAAATCCTATCCTTGAGCACCCTAATGACTGATGATAAATATGTTTATTTTCCTGATGAATTCTGGATACAGGAAAAACGGGTTGTAATGGCTTTGAATAACGCGATTTTTTAGTGCACAAAATCTACCCTACCGTAGTTTTTAGTTTTACTTAAAAAAAAGAAAAAAAGAAAAAAAAGAAAAGAGGATCACCGTAAGTATACTCCGTTATCTATACAGGGGTCTGTCTATCTCCTTCTCACACTTAGATCTCACTCTCTCACACCCTGCTCTTCTCTCTCACAATCGAACTCTCTCAAGGGCTTTGCTCTAGCTGTTCTTCATCGATCTCGATCTCTCTCGCTATTAGCTCCCATCTTGAGTTTGCAAATCGCAAATCCGAAATTGATATCATAGTAAGTGTAATCGGTGTTCGAGTTTGAACTATCATCTTCTCTACTTTCTCATTGTCAAATTGGATTTGCTGATTAACTCTCTAATTTTTTCATTCTCAGTTTAGATCAGATCAGATCGTTATCATTCTTGAACCAGATCGATCTATCTTGCTCTTCATCTCAGGTACATTTTGCAAAAAAATTGACAAATTCTAGATTTTCTCTCCCAGTGATGTTCTTTCTATTTGGGCAAACCAAAAGAAAAATCACACAACTCTGCGTTTTCTTTTGCGAAAAAGTGGCAGTCCTTTTGTTTCCAAGCACTTGCCGTTGGAGATGTTTTGGAACCAATTCGAGCAAATGCTGCTTTCTACTGTTTGTTTCCCCGGAAAATTAACTCAAATCAGTGTTTTATTATTATTATTATTATTATTAGATATGGGCTATAGTCATTTTTTGTTGTGCTTTCCTTTATTTTTTATTTGCTCTCTCTTAAATGCTAGAAATGTCTTTTAGGAGCTGTATTTCCTTATTTCCCTATTATTCTGGTAATTTTGAATTCTATAGAATTTCAAAAGATTTGAAGTAATCTTGTTGCTACATCAGTAAGCCTAAGCAGTCGGTTGCAAAGCTTATTAATGTTTTCCTATATATTTCCTCTGTTGTAAAGAAAATACTACCCATTTGGAAACAATAGAAATTCTTTGGGCAATATGGTCTCATTATTAAGTTTTTGAAGTTGGATCCATTGCTTTTCCTTGATATGGATTTGTCAAAAGTCAGCTCCTGTTTGTGTAACGACAGACATTGTTAAGCAAATAACTGTATCACTATCACATGAATTGTCTTTAAAAATTAAAATATCCAAGAAGTTTTGAGATGTTAACTTGTTATGAGAATGAACAAGTTTTAGATTATTCTTTGTTTACTGTATTTCCATTGGTGGTCAACAACCACAGTTATAGCACAAGCACAAATAATCTGGTTGTTCTTGTAGAATCTTCTTAGAGATACCTACTAAACCCTAAAATTTTGGCTACCAAGAGTTAGATGCAACTTCGTTTGCTTGTGAGAAGGACATAAATTGAGTTAGGCAAGGTGAATTTGGAACAACTATTGATGACACTATTGGACTTCTTGGGATATCGACACAGACACAATTTGAAGATGATGAAGAAATGATATGGTATTGTAATTGTGTCATATTCACTGTTACATTTGTACTTCGTTGTCTACTATGCCGTCTTCTGTAGGTCGTGTTTTGCTATCTTGATGGTGTTTGGACAGCTGGATAAGCTATCCAGTTCTACTGTTTGAAATTCTGTATGGTTCTTGTTTTTGGGAAACAATTTTGTTATCCACATTCCTGATTGATCTTTCTATTGGGATCTTTCTTCCAATGCCCTGCATTCATATGCCGTTTAATTTTAATATGAAAGTTGTTGGATGACATTGCAAAATTATGTCAAGTTCAAGAGATAAAATTGTAGTTTACTATATTTTAGTTAAAGTTGCCAATTATTTGCAGGTTACTACAAATGTTGACGAGTCGATGAAGAAATTTATTTTGGCATTTGTTGGAAAAAAATGGAGAGTGGAGGGCTAGAGTTAAAAAAATGGGGTACATGCCATTCATCGACCCAAAAGAGTACATGAGCATCAATGGCGGAGCCTAGTCTATTATTGGGGCACTCGGAAGGCATAGGTATCATTTAATGTCGCTAATTTAATTGGTGGCTGTTGCTGTTAGATATACTTTTGCATGGGATTATTGCTTATGGGTTTAAAAGATTTGTTTGCCTTGTTGATCTCAACTTGTTGAATTTGATGATTCTGGCTTGTCAATGAATTGTTTTAGTGTTAAATTGTTTATTGAACTCTATTGTAATCTCATAAGATGAGTTTGTTAATTAATAAATTATCTTGTGTTTATGTGTGTATTACTGTTAGTGTAGCTCTGAAGAGGAATAAACTCTAATCGCCTCAAAGAGAAACACTACTACTGCGAGATTAAGATAGGAAGAAAAATATGTGGGGTAAAGAAGTGGGGGAGACGTGGCACTCACCTCTCCACGAAAGGGAATAGATAAATAGGTTGTTTGTTAGGGATGATTTAAATAAATATATTTTTTGATTTTTTATAAAAGAATGTAAAAAGAAATAAAAAATAATAATGTGACCTAAATAATTTATTTAGGAGATGACAAACAAACTCAAAGTTACTATTTAAAGAGCAATCTCCCATAATATATAGTGTAATATATTGAAAATTACACTAAAATAATATCAATTTTTTGTGCAGCTCACTTTCGGTATAACTACCATGGAAAACCAGAAAATACTTTGGAAAGACTTGTATTTCTTCGATTATTACTTCCCAAATCCCACATCACTAATGCCATGGATCGGAATGTAATGCGACAACATCTCTAATTGCTTCTTAGCAATTGTTACCAATGCTTTCTCTGGGTTTCAAAACAAAAAAAACTTTGGTTTTCGTGCAAAATTTTCACTGTCAATGCCACTACGTTGACATTGTTAAGTGTAGCAATGAAGATGTCATTGGATTTGAGTAGCGACATGTACGGAGGAAGCGATCAACTTGCAAAACTTAGTAGCACGATCATGATGTGTATTATAATAGGTAATTTTATGCCATCGTTAGTTAGGGCCCATGAATGACAATGATGGCATAAAATTACCTATTGTAATACACATCATGACTGTGCTGCTAAGTTTTGCAAGTTGATCGCTTCCTCCGTACATGTCACTACTCAAATCCAGTGGCATCTTCATTGCTACACTTAACAATGTCAGCGTAGTGACATTGATAGTGAAGAATTTGCACAGAAACCAAAGTTTTTTGTTTCGAAACGCAGAGAGAGCATCGGCAACAATTGCTAAGAAGCAAATTAGAGATGCTAACATACATCAGATCCATGTCATGGGGGATTTGGGAGCAACGTTCAAAGCAACAGTGGCTGCAATTAGGTGATCGCAACACCAAATTTTTTCATAAAATGGCATCGTGGAGAAGGATTCGGAATCATATTACCTGTGTGCAGGATGTGGATGGTAATGTTCTTACTGAACCAAAGGCTATTCAAGCAGCTTTTGTGGACCATTTCAAGAAATTATTTTCACCATCTGGAAGCTTAGCCGAGGACGCATCGGATACAGGTTTATATCCTTCTCATTTTAATATTTTAAATGCCATGCAATGTAAACTTTTATCATTCCCGGTTGAATTGCTAGAGCAACCTTTTACATTAAATGAAGTCCAAACTGCTGTTTTCCAAATGGGCAAATTTAAGGCTCCAGGGCCAGATGGCTTTATAGCAGGTTTTTTTATCAAAAGTACTGGGTAGAAGTGGGTGAGTCCGTAGGAGATTCTGTTTTAAGTTTTCTTCGCTCCGGGTTTTTGGGTAGGGCCTTAAATAAAACGTTTCTCCGCTTAATTCCAAAGAAAGAGTCCTTTAACGGTGATTGATTATCGCCCCATTAGTCTTTGCAATGTGTTATATACAATTGGGGCGAAAGTTTTGGCAAATAGATTAAGAAATATCTTACTAGATTTGATTTCTTTCAATCAAGGTGCGTTTTTAAAAGGACAATCAATTTGAGATAATATTCTTTTGGCCCATGTGCTTGTTGAATACATCAAGAAAAAAAAGAGATGGGGGTAAACAAGTCTTTGGTTTGAAATTGGATATGAATAAGGCTTATGATAGGGTCAATTGAGAATTTCTCATAGCAGTACTAACTAAAATGGGATTTTCGTCGACATGGGTGTTATTGATTTCTCAATGTATTTCGACGGTAACTTTTTCAATTCTGTTTAATGGGACCCAAACTGAATATTTTCAACCACTTGTGAGGCTAAGACAGGGTGATCCTCTTTCACCCTACCTATTTTTGCTAGTCATGCACACTTTAACAGATGGGTTTCAGCACCTGTCAAATCAAGGTATTTGTTGAGGTATTACTGTTAGTCGACATTCCCTGGCTATTTCACACCTGTTATTTGCAGATGATTGTTTTATTTTCCAGAAATTTGACATGTCCGAAGTTTGGTGCTTGCAATGGTTCTTGAGTGCATTCTGTGATCAGTCAGGTTTGCATATTAATTTTCAAAAATCTGAACTTTTCTCTAGTCCGAATGTGCCGAATCATGTCAAAAATTGGCTTGCGTCTTTGTTGGGTGTGAAATTGGTGGTACAGCCAGGGGTGTATTTGGGGGCTAATTTAGGATTTTGAGGCAGATCGAAAGGCGAGATTTTTAGAGTTCTTATAGACAAAATACAAGGAAAATTACAAGGCTGGAAGTGTGATCTCTTGAATTTTGTATTGGTCCGACATGTGTTGCACTCCATTCCATTATATTTAATGTCGGCCTTTAAGATGCCCAATTCCTTTATTGCTAAACTGACTAAATTGGTACAGGACTTTTTATGGAAATCTAACCGTGACCGAGGCATCTATTGGAAAAAATGGCTCCATGTGTTTTCCTCGCGATTGGGGTGGTTTGGAGTTTAGGGATCTTAGATGTTTTAATCAAGCTTTATTGGCTAAACAGGCATGGCCAATAGTGTCCAATCCAAATTTATTGTTGTCTGAAGTCCTGTTAGGCAAATATTGTCAGCATCATCCCTTCTTGCAAGTCCCTCAAAACAGTCAATCTACATGGGGATGGTGGAGTATTTTATGGGGTCGAGACCTTTTAAACACAGGGGTTCAATGGGTTGTGGGTAATGGTCAAAATATCTCTCCTTTTGAGGATCAATGGATACCGTTGATGTCTAATTCTTTACGAGGGAGGAGCATGAATAGGATGTTGCTTTCTATGAAGGTAGCACAGTTTATTGATCATGAACACAGATGTTGGCGAGATAACTTGATTAGATTATTTTTTCCTGATGAATGTAGTAGACATATTCTATCAATACATCTTCCCAGAGGGCAGTGTGAGGATAAATTGATTTGGCGACCAGTTAAGAGTGGGAAATATTCTGTCAAATCGGGATATAAACAAGCCTTGCTTTGTTATTTTCCGAGTTATGGACAACAAAATAGAGATCAAATGGTATGGAAGAAATTGTGGAAACTAAGGTTCCCTCCCAAATGGGCTTTATTTATATGGAAGTGTCTTCATAGATTGCTTCCATTACAGTGGGAACTAAAAAAGCGAGGAATAGTGGTTGAGACAAAATGTGTTCCATGCCACAAGACCGATGAAACTATCGAACATTTGTTTTTTTCATGCGATTTCTCACAGCGGGTTTGGAGAGGGGTTCTAGTTTGGGTCTGGACTTCAGTTCTGGAGTTTCAGTCCCCTTTTCAGGTGGTTCACAACATGGATTGAGCAAATCAAAGACACAGATTATTGTACAATTGGTTGCTCTTCTTTGGGCTATCTGGTTACAAAGGAACAGTTATGTTTTCAACCCTACTCCTAGGAATATTGAGGACACCATCAAAGATGCCAGGAACCTGTCTGCTTGGGCAATTTCTTTTCGCACTAATGACTGCTAGTTTTTGTGATGCTGATGTAGGAAGGCAGTAAACAATATAATCATCTTGTTTTGCATCAGGCATGCGACCAGATGGACACTACAACTCTGTCGAGGCTTATCACGGATGGAGCAAGGAAATCGGCTCGGACAGAAGCTGGTATAGCGTGGGTCTATGTGGATCACACAGGGCAGCTCATCTATCAAAATGCAACAAGAGTGAATCCTCTTCCTTGTCCGACAGCAGCAGAAGCAATGGCCTGTCTGGAGGCTTTATGTTGGGCCTGGCAGTCTGGGATTTCAGGTTAATTATTCAAACTGATTGCCAAGTCTTGGTTCACATCCTTCAGATTATATAGATTGGCAGATTATGTCTATTGTTAATGATATTATTAACTCTTTTGAGGATTTTGATTATCTTAGTATTAGTGAAGTTGATCGGAATGTGATTGCACCAGCACATAAGCTGGCAACCGATGTAATTAATGTTACCATATAATATTTTGTGGTTGTTCGTTCTCCAAAAAAAAAAAAAAAAAAAAGAAAGAAAAAAGAAAAAAATCCATGTGCCGTTGGCCTTAAAGAAAAAAGAGGAAAGAAAAAGAAAGAGCTTTAAAAGAAAAAGAAAAAGAGAGAGAGAGAGAAAGTTGGGAAGTACATTACAAAAAAATTCCAAAGTTATCATCTCGTAACAAAATAAAACTTAAATTCTAATATTTTGATTTGTTTTTAATTTAAATTATTTATTTATTTTCGTTAAGTAAAATTGAATATATATATATATTAATTATTGAAATCAATGTAAATTTATATAAAATGTTTGAAATATCATTTTTATTGAATTTTATAATTAAAAAACTCATTATTTTATTAATTTTACTTAATAAAAATAGACAAACATTTTAAATTAAAAACAAATAAAAATTTAAGATTTAAATTGATAAAATTAAAAATATAAAATTTATTTTATTACAAAACTCAAATCTTAAATATTTTTTTTTAATATCTCCAAAATAATTTCAATAGGCTTTTTAATTGGGAGGTCAATTCAACCACTACAATCCATGGACCATGTGGTGTGGGCCATGACAATACGCTAGCCCTAGCTTTAAATGAAAAAAAAAAAAAAAAATTAAAAGAAAAAGAAGTGTATTTTCCTGGAGTTTATTATTATAATTGTAGATATTTCTTATAGTTTTAATAATTATACTGACACTCTTTCTTTCCGAAATAATAGCAAGATTCTCCTCCCTCGTTAAATGGACCCGAACGACATAAACTTGCTTGTGGAAATTATCGTAGTACCCTTCAACCACATTAAAGATAAAAATAAACTCAACCTTCTCATTCTTGTTTCATAGGTTTCATGAATCAGATACAAGAAAGGGAAAGGAAGTAAAGAGCAAAAACATAATGAAAAAAGGTTTGTATATCCTTATTCACTTTGTTCATTACTTGTAGTGAATAAAAGATGAATAATTATATTCTTATAATTATCAATATAAAAAAATGCAAAAGTCAATTGATAAAATTTTAATTCCCAACTCATGTAAATTCTCAAAATCAAAAAAAAAAAAAAAAATGTGCTTTCAAATATTTTTCTTTTCAAAGGTTAATTGATGATTTTTTTTTTAAAATACAATTTTTATTTTTTTTAATGAATCAAACATGAAAATAAACATTATGATGGAACAATCACTTTATTGCATTGCATTCTAGCAAATTGAACATAGTATAAGGTGGTTGTGAACCATTTATCAATATATCACACAATGTAAAAAATAAATTTAGAAAATTTAAAATCAAGTAGTTAAATAATATTAGGGTTGGATTTGTCTCAAATTTAAATTTGAACTTGGCCGTTGTCATGTTCAAAATTGTAGGGCTTACCATGGGTCATGATGATCAAAGTTGTTTATTTTGTAAAGTTTTCCATGTACATCATTCTTAAATAATAAAAAAATTAAGTCAATTTAGATAGTCGTAATCTCTTTATTTTGTCATGCTTGTTTTTTTTTAAAAAATAGGTGGTTTATTTTCAAAAACATACTTATACTTCTTTCTTTTTTTTTTTTTTTTTTCTCTTTTTGGGGACAAACATAATAAATTAGAAATGTTACAATTATTAAACAGAACTCCACAAAATAAATAGTTTGACAAATTACACTAACAGTCCCTATAGTTTGGGACTCGTGTTACTTTAGTCCTTAACTTTTCAATTGTGACACATTTGACCCTAAATTTTGAATCTTGTTCCAAATAAGGACAATTAAAGATATCATTGTTTAATTTCAAGGGCAAAATCGTCAATTTAATAAAATATAAATTAATTTGACAAAAATAATGTCAAAAAAATATTTTTAATTTTAAAAAAATTATTTTTATCCACCAATGATAAAATTATGTAAAATTGATAAAAATTAATAAAAATTACATGATTAATTTTTAAAAATTAATTTTACATGATCATTAACCAAACACATAATAAAAATTAATTTGGTAAGAAAAAAATGTCTAAAAGATTTATCAATTTTACATAATTTTATTTTTAGAGGTTAGAAATAATTTTTAAAAATTCAAGAATATATGTTTGATATTTATTTTTGTCAAATTAGTTTATATTTTATCAAATTGACCATTTTACCCTTAAAAAATCTAATAATATTTTCAATTGTCCTTATTTGGAACAAGATTCAAAATTCAGGATCAAATATGTCATAATTGAAAAGTCAGAGATTAAAGTGACACAAGCTCTAAACTATAGGGACTATTAGTATAATTCACCCTAAATAGTTTTAATCATTGAAATGGGGCTCGTGGTGTTCCCAATGAGCCCAATCATAACAGTCAAATTTAAATTTGAACCTAAAAGAAATTCAACCCATAATATTAAAACTTTATTAAGGCGGGTAAATTATAAAATAACTTTTTTTTATAATGATAATTATAATAATATATAATTTTTATTTTATTTTTTATTCTTTATAGATAAGGGGTAATTACATCCCAACGATATCAGGAAAAATAAATAAATTTATAAAAAAAATTTACACTTTCAATTATTAATATTTATAAAATTTTTCACTGATTTGCACTAATGTAATATTTTCCCTATAAATAAATTACAAAATTCATAAATTATGCATAAATAAAACTATTTAAAAATACAGTAGCGCTACAGAGCTCGAAAGGGCTCAGGCTCCAATACAGTAGCGCTACAGGGCCCGAAAGGGCTCAGGCTCAAATGGCTCGAATTTGAGAATGAAGGAGGAAGAAGAAGAAGAAGAGGAGGAAGAAGAGGAAGGAGAAGAATGGAACTGGAGAGGGCCATAAAAATGGGGCTGGAGGCGGAGGCGGAAGCGGGCAGAGGCGGAGCCAGAGGCAGAGGCGAAGTCTTCCGACGAGCGACGAGCTGCGACGATCGGCCGACGAGCGACGACCTGCGACGACGACGACGAGCTCCCGCCTCTCACCTCTGGTTCTCTCTCTCGCCTCTGCTTCTCTTGTGTTCAAAACGGAGAAGAAGAAGAAAAGAAAGAGGAGGAAGAAAAGGTGGGGAAAAAAAAAAAAAAAAATTTGAAACCCAAAACGACGTCGTTTTAGGTTTCGAGCCGGCTTCGAGCCCCAGATTTCGGGCCCTCAAACATTTTCCTTAAAAATAAAAAAATAATTATGAACAGTCAAAGTTGTGTCATTTTACATTTTTTTTTTCCCTCCACACGTAGAATGGACAATTTCGTTAGTTTTGATTGACCATTAATTATAAAGATAAGGGTTTGGGTCGCGGCTGTGGTTGAAAGATTTTAATCAATTTTATTTATTATTAGGATTTTCAAGTAAGTTCTCTAACAAATCTCTTCCATACATGTTGTGTGAGTACGATGGATTTGAGAAAAAAAAATCATTCAATAAGTATATTTGTATTTACAAATGAAGGAATTTTGAGGGTTTTGGGAGTTTTTTTGAGTAATTTTTAACTAATCAATTTGTATAATCATATATGTATGTGTATGTATCTGTGATATATGTATGTATTTCTATTTTTGACAAATTGATTTAGGGCTTGTGATAATCAGTTTGATTGTTTGGATAGTTTTTACACCGACAACGAGATCCGACCACCGACTCCTCCGCCCTCCTCTGTCCTCTAGCGACCAACGATCACCGATCTTCTCTCACCCTCTCTCCTATGTCTCGCGACCACCATCCTCCGCATTGAAGATTGAAAGCCTAAGCAGAGTTTAGAACAAAACAGAGTATAGCAGAGTTTTCAAACTGTGAACTTTTCTATCATTGAGCTATTATTGCTTACTACCTGTGAACACTTCAACACTCTTTCTAAAGTTCTACTCTAATAATCTTTGTTTGGATGAAGGGATTTGGGTTGAGAATTGGAAACCCTTTGTTTAGATGGTTAAGTAAGGTGATAGATGGTGAGAAATAAATTCTTATCAAAGTTGTGTTTTATTTTTTTATCAAAGTGATGAGATTTGATAAGAAAATAATTGAATTTAATGAAACTTATTTAAAATATGAAAATTATCCTTATAAAAAAAAATAAATTATTAATATAAAAATTATTTTGATAAAATAAAACCTTTTTTGTCTTTTAAATCAATTTTCATTTTCTATTTGTAAGGAAAAATAAAACTACAAAAAGCCCAAACCTGACAAAGTTCAGGGGTGTATTCTTTGGAGAGAATTTGCCACCAAACTGGCATACTCCATTTTCCGTATTGGTGCCTCTAAATTTTTAAAAATTATTTCCGCTAATAATAAATTAGTTTATAATTACTTAATTTTTTTAGAATATGAAAACTCAACCAATAGAAATTGGCGAAAAAGCAAACCCTTAATGCATCCAAAGATACAAAGCCTTCGTTTGATGCCAAAAAGTTAAGGTGTGGTTTGGTAAAACTTCCGTTTTCAGTTTTCTGATTATATTTATAAAAATTTAAAAAATTCAAATAAAACTTATTTGGTAAATTTTTGATTTATAAATCATTGGTCTTAGTTTATAAATTTGGTCAAAAATATAAACTCAAAAATGTGTTTCCGTTTGAGTTTTCAATTTTTTTTTTACCACCCCAAACTAGCTACTACCCGCCACCATTTTCCACCACCGTCTTCCGCCACCACCACCCACCCACCCCCCACCACCACCTGCCACCACCACTCACCACCCACCTGCCACCACCACCCGCCACTACCACCCACCAGCCACCACTAGCCACCACCCACCTGCCACCCACTCGTCACCACCATCCACCCCTCGCCGCCGCCGCTGCCACCACCACCACAACCCACCACCCACCAGTCATCCACCCACCACCACCCGCCACTACTATCTATCGCGCCGCCACCACCACTCACTACCCACCTGCCACCTCCATCCACTACCCGCACCACCAGCCACCTGCCACCCACCCACCCACCACTCACCACCCACCACTACCACCACCACTCGCCGCCTACCTGCCATTACCCACCACCATCCGCCACCCACTTGCCACCACCACCCACCACCCGCCACCACCACCACCACTACCACCACCACCACCACCACCCGCCACCCACCATCACCACTCGCCACCACCATCTACTCGCCACAACCCACCATCACCCGTCATTCGCCACCTACCTGCCACCGACCACGCACCACCGGCCGCCGCCACCACCACCACCACCACCCACTTCGCTACCAGCCCGCCACCGTCACCCCACCCATCCACCCACCGCCACTACCCGCCACCTACCCATAACCACCACCCACCCACCACCACCCACCACCCACCCGCCACCACCACCACCATCACGCACTTGCTACCACCCACCACCCGCCACCGTCACCCACCCACCCACCCACCACCACCCACCCTCCACCACCCGCTACGCACCACCTACCGTTACCACTTTCCACCACCGTTTTCCGTCGCCACTTGCCATTTCTCACTCTTTTTTATATTTTTAAAATTTTTTAAACATTTTTGTCAATTACCAAACGCGTTTGTAGTTTATGTTTTTCTAAAAATAAACAAAAATAAAGAAAAACCAATTTATAAAATTTTTGTAAATATAAATTGAAAACGTAAACGTTACCAAACAGTCCCTAAGCTTTTTGGTTATTTTACTCACAAAAAGACAAAATAGACTAAAAAGTCAATAAGATAAAATGTCACATCTAAATCATAATCATTTTATTTTTTTTTTTATTTTATTTTTTTATTTTTTTCTTACAAAAAGAAAAAGAAGCAAAGAGCAAGATTATCAATCCAACAATGGGCATGGGCTTAAATAAAATTGTGATAAAAATGGGTATTTAAGAGCCACTGATTAACTTACAAGCCCGTGTCTCTCAACTCGAGCACCCAAAACCTGCCACATTTCAAGCCCATTCCATTCCCAAAACAGGTAGAAAAGTGTCGTCGCTTCTGCTTTATACCACGTCGTTCAATCAGTTTGATTTCTTCTCCTCGACCTCTCTTCCCATCTTTCCAATTAGCCTACTAAAACCACATATCACAGAATCATCACAACTCCAAATTCTCTCTCTCTCTCTCTCTCCCTCTCTCCCTCCCTCTAATGGATATTCATTACAGTTTCTTCCTTCTCGCAATTTTATCGCTTCTCTCCTTACAAGTTACGGTTTGCAGCAATCTGAAACTAATGCTAGGTGGTTGTAATAGTGATAGTGGTGGTGGTGCTGCTTACTGGTAGCCGTGGATAGTAGTCAGTGCCTTACTCAGAAATTTATTTTTGTGGTGTCATTTAATTACTTGTGATTGATATCATTATTTCATATTTTTTATTTTACAAAACTTATTAAAAATAAATTTTCACATAATATACTACAATATAAATGTAATATATTATATTTTCAATCCAAACTTGTCAAGTAGCAGTTTTTTTTTTTTTGATCAGAGTCAAGTAGCAGTTTGGTTGGTTGGTTTTGGAGAGGTTGGAGTTATTTTAGTTATAAAAAGATAAAATAGGTTTTTTAGCCCCCAAACTAAAAGTTGTCACATCAACTCATAATTATTTTATTTTTTTCTCATAAAAGTCAAAAAGTCCAGCCTAAAAGAGACTATTTTAGTCCCAGGTTAAAATAATCAAAAAGTCAAAGAGTCAGCTTACATCCCAAACGAAGCCTAATAAATTACATTGGTTGAATAGAGAGAGTGAAGAAAGAAGAAAAAAGGCAAAACAAACCTTCATGTGAGGGAAAAAATAGTAAAAACTTAAAAATCTCGCGCTTAAAAATGAAGATAACACGTAAAGTTTTACTTTTAAAATATAAAGAAATAAAGAAATAATATATAAACAAAATTTTATGTAGAATGATGTGATTTCTTATTGTCTTTTTTATTTTTAAACAAAACACCTACTATTGTCTTCATAATTTTAAAAATATTATTAACATGTCATTTTGGATTAGTTTTTTGTCTAAACTTTATGTTTGCAAATCATTTTTGACACCATCTTATTTATTTTTTTTTAATAATTTTAGTGGTGCCAATTTATAAAAACCTGTAAAAAATTTACATAATATTGCATAATCTTTAAAAAAAAATAAATGTTTAGTGGGTTCAATTGAACCCATTGCCCAACACATAGCTACGCCCCTGGCAGTAGTGACTTAACCATTAGGCCATAAAACCAACTGACTAAGGTTCGTTTGTTTTAATGAAAAGCATTTTATAATTTTTTTTAATCAAAAAATGTTTATTTATATATTTCTTGTAAAAAATGTTTTTGTAGCAATCTGGAAACTAATAGCATTGTTGTTTGTAACATTGTTTTGGAAATAGAGATTTTTGTTTTCAGTAAATTTTTTTAATAGTTGAAGTAAACTTTTTATTTTTTAGATACACTTAATCTAGATGCACTTAAAAAGTATAATATTTGTGATTTTTTTTTTAAAATTCACCAAATACAAAATATATATATATGAAAATTCAATACATTTTCGTATTTTGTTGTATTTAATGAATTTTTGTAAAGATTTTTATACAAATTATGTATTTTTTAAGTATGTCAAAATTAAGTAGATCTGAAAAGTTAAAAAAAATTATTTAAAATATTTACAAAAATTACTAAAAATACGAATTAAAAACTTAGAAAACTGTTTTTGAAAATTTCAAATCAAACAGGGTTTGCTCTTTAATTTATTTAAATTGGATGGACAAGTTGTCCCCTTATTTTATTCTGGCCGGCTAATGACTTGTCCCATTTGATTGAGGAAGCTGTTCCAAACAAGACGCAGAGCATAGAATCAATGTTCTTGTTTCTTATGTATGGTTGTTCAATGATATTCTTAATAGAGATACTGCTATGCCACATGCCAATTGATTAATTTCAATAAATTTTCATACTATTCATTTTGCCTCTAATCAGGTTTCAGATGCTTTATGGAAAAAAAAATTAAAAATTTGGGCTTTAATTTTCAGAATCCCTCCAAAAGCTAGAGTGTTTCAGCAAATCATTCCAGAGAGCAGAGGTTTCAGTCTTAGAGAGTTCCTCTCATATGTGGAAATGGAAAAAGCACCTGTATGTGTGAAATGCTGGATGGCTTTGTTACAACTTATGACAATATGCAATATAACCACAAAATTCGAATAATATCCAAATATAGTTCTTATTACACACTTGAAATCCAAATGATATCAGAATATGTCTTATGCAGGTGAAATTTAAATAATATAAAAACAAATAGAACACAAGCTTGAATACTGCAAAGCTTTACTAAAACCAGCTAGTGATCATCCGTAGTCAACTCACTTAAACCAAAAGCATGGGAGTCATTACAGGATGAAGAGAGGGAAGCAGAGGGATTTGCTTGCCCCATTTTTGCGAGCCACTCATCAATACTTGTAAATTGATCAACATAAAGGAGTTGATGTTGTTCTAGAATTTTCAGAATTTCTTCAGTTTCACTGATAGGTCGAGTTGTGAGCCGGACACTCTTCTCCCTCTTTTCAATGGCGCTGGAAAAACACTTCATGGTTATGACACTGGGTAAGTTGGTAAGGCAAGCACCCTATATTCCGGCAATCATATGGTTAAGTCATGATAAGTGTCTTGAGAAGTGTAGTTCATGAGTTCAAATCTCATAAACCACTTGATTAAGGAAAAATCTCAGATAGCCTTGTCAAAAAAAGAGAAGTAAAAGAAGAAGAAGAAAAAACTTATATACCTGCGATCATGGCAGATAATTTCTCGAATAGTTTGTAACAAGAAAATGAATTTGATTTTCCTTGAATATTACAACACAGTTACTGGTATTTATACAAGCTGCTAACTAACCAATCCTTATATCTTTCTCACTCTCTTCTAACTGATAACATGTGCCACACACTTGTCTACACTTGCATTGAGTTGGTTGCAGCTGCGGCTGCAGCTGTAGCTTTGACTTTACTGTCCTATGAGCATACTCCTTAGCTGAGGCTTGAGTTGTTGTGATGCTTCAGGCTTCAATTCACCACTTGAGCTAATACTCTTATCAGTTTGTCATGATCTATTTGATCATTGTTACCTTCTACTTCTGTACATGGAATTAGCTGCTATAACATTGATGGGCCAGTTGGTAGGGTTCTTGTCAGGGCCTCCATTGAAATCTGCCTTGTATTTTACAACGATTTCCTCAGCAAAATCAGTGAGCATTTGAAAAGTCTCTTTGCAAGATTTTCCTTTGGCAACCATTTTGGTGAGTGTAATAACCCCGGCCTCTGACTAATGTTAATCCGCACTTAATTATGCCTATCAGTAATTTAGAAGGAATCTGGGATTAATTTGCATATGTATTGCATTAATTCTGTGTTTCTATCTGTTTGCTATAAAGTGATCTGTTTATGTGTTGACTTTGAACTGCGAATTGAAAGCCTTATCGGAGACTGATTCAGAAATTGATTAGTGTGTTATACTAGTTAGATTTTATGTGATTTTATAGTAGGCTTAATTAAAATTCGATTTGGAATGTGTAAATTAGATTAAATAATGTTGAATTGCGTTAGTTTGCCTAATCACACAAATGCCACTTAGTGGCTTGATTTGAGACCAACTTTATCACACCTTATTACACTTAGAAGCATCTCTCCTCAGCCATTTTCTTGACCAAACCGTATGAGAGAGAGAGAGAGAGAGTAGGAGAACAAGATTGAGTTCATCTAGAATTTTGCTTGAACTTAGACGAATTGAAGGCAACTTGGAAGACTAGGCTACTAAGCTTGAAATTGAAGACCTAAAGGTAGAGAATTCATCCTTTTAATTATGAATGTGAGTTGTTCTTGCTAGGTTCATGGTGAAATTGGTATTTAAAGTCAAGATTTAGCTCAAAGTGTGGTTTTGAGAGTCCATCCATGCATGCATGCATAAATTTCCATGTTTTGAGTTTGAATTCTAAGATTTCTTCCATGCATGTGTTAATTTCACTCACATTATGGTCATTCATCTTGTTGTCCATCAAATTATCAAGTTTGATAATGTTTTGGAGGGTTTGGATTCAATCATATTCTTGCATGTTGTATTAATGGCATGTTCTTAGAGTTCATGTTGATTTTGCACAAATTGGGTTGCTCTTGGGCCATGATTTCTTGAAATGATTTTTTAATACATGTTGTTTTATGAGCTATTATATGTTTCGTCAAATATTGGCCCAGAAAAATGAGTTTTGAAGGCTTAAAGGTTGAGTTTCATGCTTAGAGGTCAATCTGGATTTTCCAGAAATTTGACCCACGCTCAAGCGAGGACTTTCACGCTCGAGCGTGAACCCTGAGTACATGCACTTCCGCTCGAGCGTCGATAGTTATGCTCAAGCGTGAAATGCGTATACCCAGAAGTTTGTGTGTTTTGCAGTCCGCTCGAGCGGGGTAACCTACGCTCGAGCGAGACTCTGAGTCTCACGCTCGAGCGGGGGTCGAGCGCCCGTTGACCGTGAAAATCATGCATCCAGTACTTTTGTCGATTTTACAGTCCGCTCGAACGAGGAAGTTCATGTTCGAGCGGAGCTTCAATATCTGCATGTCCGCTCGAGCGGGGTAATCCACGCTCGAGCGTGGACCTTATCTTCAGCAAAATTTAGGAAATGGTTTTCAAGACATTTTGCATCCTCATTCCATCCTAGGCATTCCTAGGCCATGTTTAAGACCCTTTAATCATTAAAGGTTAGAAACACACTAAGAGCCAACGACGTAAGTTTTGTACAATTAGAACGTGTGTTTCAAGTGTGTATCTATTATGTGTTATGTAGGTCACGTGCCGCGTTCTGTCTGACTAATCTGCTCCGTCTGTTTGTCTCAAGGCCAACTGTGAGTAATAACTTAGTAAAATTATGTTCAACTGTATTTATTTTCTGTCTGATAAAATGAAATCTGTTTTCTGAAATAATATGTTCTGTACAATGAATGATTGTCCAATTTCTGATATGTATTCGTGACATCCTTAGCATCATGTGATATTTATTGGCTGTTACCCGGAATCGGAGGTTCTTTTATGGAACTTATATCCGTCTGCACTCTGTTACCCATACCGGAAGCCCTGTCATGGGGGCTTAGCTTTTGTTCTGTTACCCGGATCCGGAGGTTCCTTTAAGGAACTGGTTACTTGTAACCCTCACGTGTCTGCCTCTGTTCTGTATCTGCTCTGTTATTGCTAATGGATGTATCACGTAAACTCAAGCATGACTTATTATTTCTGTATATGATCTGGACCAATTATGGATTTGAAACGAAACTGAATTATGATTTTTGCATCTGTACGGACTCATTCATTGAAACCCCTTTACTCTGTTATTATTCACTGGGATTTCGCTCACAGTTTATATTATGTATGTAGGTAAGCCAATGTGTGACCAGGGCCAGAGTTGACGGCCTTCTGTTCTGTTTTTGTCAGCCAACCGTTGTGCCTCCCGAGGAGGTTCCGATCGAAGTCTGATGCCATGGCTGTTTTTGTTTTTATGCTACTCTCTGTGACTGTTTTGTAAAGTTAGGTCTTGGGATGTACACTTCTGTAAATACTTTGTAAATATTGGCGTCCTTTGACTGGCATGCTCATATATATATATAAGTTTTGGAATATCCTGTCCCTGGTACGTTATCACAGCTCATAGGACCTTGTCTATTTTGTATTATTGCTTCCGCAACCTTTTATTATATGCTTATCTGTTCAGAAGCCTTTGGTAATCCACAGATTACTGGCCGGTTACGATGCTTAACCTATAGGGGCGGGTTTGGGTCGTGACAGAGTGGTATCAAAGCACGTGTTCTACTGCACACACAGGTCTGTATGAGCTTAGGATGTCCTAGTAAGAGTTAGGGGCATTCCGTCTGCATGTGTGAGTGTATGGTAATCTAAATGACTATGAAATTGAATGTAATATGAACAAATGAATTGAAAGGAACGAATAAGATTATGCCTTTGTTTATTATCATTTGATGTCTGTATAGTAAGATGGAGAATGCAAGGGGAAGTGATGTAAGTGAATCTTCAGAGGCTTGCATGGGCCAAATGGAACAGATGCTTGCAGCATTGACTGAAACTTTGACACAACAGCAAAGACAACAACCTTTACCCCCACCGCCTCCACCGGCACAAGCTGAGGCAGATAATAATGACATCATTAACTTGACACAGAAATTCATGAAAATGAAATCACCAACGTTCTATGGTGGAATTGAACTTTTGAAAGCTGAGACGTGGTTGCTTGAAATGGAGAAACTGTATAAGGTGTTTCCTTGTTCTGAAACCCAGAAAGTCCTCCTAGCCACCTACACTTTGAAAGATGAAGCCCGCAGGTGGTGGTTACTGATCCGAAGTGGCAACGGGAATATGACGTGGGCACAGTTTAATGCTATTTTCTATGATAAATATTTTCCCCAATGTTTCAGGGATCGGAAAGTGTCTGAATTTCAGGAACTCAAACAGGGAAGGATGTCTGTGGCAGAATATGAAGCTAAATTCACCGAACTGGCACGGTTTGCTCCACATATAGTGGATACTGATTACAAGAAAGCACGAAAGTTTGAAGGTGGACTGGATTTAGAGGTGTTTGATCGAGTAGGCGTCCTGAAATTGCCTACTTATGTGGAAGTTCTAGACAGAGCCTTAATGGCAGAGCCCACTCTAGCTGCCATGAAACAAAGCAAAGCCCCAGCAACTACAGCAACTGAGTGGAGAGGAAAAAGATCTGGGTTTGGTTTTAAAAGAGGCCGGTCCTTTGTTAGTAAGAAACAAAACACAGGGTCTACAAGCAGCTCGAGTCAGAGTAGTGGGTCTATCCCGGTCTGTTCTGATTGTGGTAGAAGGCACAGGGGTGTGTGCTACCGAGTATCCGGTGCTTGTTTCCGATGTGGCCAGTCAGGCCATGTAGTGAAAGATTGCCCGCTCAAGTTTGAGACTACTAGCCGTCCTGTAGCAAGTTCAGCGAGATCCGCCTCTGTGGCCAAAACAAATGCAAAAGCCAATGCTGGGAAAGAACCTTTGAGACAAGGCCGAGTGTTTGCCTTAGTGCCCGGTGACGTACCAAACATCTATACTGTGGTGTCAGGTACACTCTCTGTATGTTCTCAAAATGCATGTGTACTGATAGATTCTGGTTTTACACATTTCTTTGTGTCACATGCTTTTTCTCGGAAATTGACTAGACCATTAGAACTTATGACATATGTGTTGTCTGTATTTACGTCGTGTGGAAGTTCTATGATATGTGCTCATGTTTATCCTGCATGTGATATTATGATTGGCGATGTGATGTTATATGTGGACTTATTACCCTTGGACATTAATCATTTTGATTGTATTTTGGGAATGGACTGGTTGACTAAATACTGTGCTACCATTGACTGTGCAAGTAAATCTGTTGTGTTTAGACCACCGGGTATGCCTGAAATTACTTTTGCTGGGAATGGGGTAGTTTCTCCCCCATATTTGGTTTCAGCTTTGAAAGCCAGAAAACTGCTTAGGAAGGGATATAGGGGTTATCTGTGTTGTACTGATTGCATCATCCGATGGAACTAATGTAGAAACTATCCCTGTTGCTTATGAATTTCCCGATGTGTTTCTAACTGACTTACCTAGGGACTTAGTTGATAGAGAAATTGAATTCACTGTTAAAGTGTTTCCGGGGACACAACCTATTTCCAAGACTCCCTATAGAATGTCTACCTCTGAATTGAAAGAATTGAAAACCCAACTTCAGGAACTGTTAAATAAGAAATTTATCCGTTCGAGCACTTCACCTTGGGATGCTCCAGTTTTGTTTGTCAAAAAGAAGAATGGATCTTTGAGATTGTGTATAGACTACCGAGAACTGAACAAAGTGACTATCAAGAACAAATACCCTCTGCCTTGAATAGATGACTTGTTTGACCAACTTCAGGGTGCCCAAGTGTTTTCCAAAATTGACCTCAGGTCTGGGTATCATCAATTAAGGGTTAGAGCCGAGGACATAGAGAAAACTGCATTCCGAACTAGATATGGACATTATGAATTTTTAGTAATGCCGTTTGGGATGACCAATGCACTTGCAGCTTTCATGGATCTTATGAACAGGGTGTTTAAATCATATCTGGATGACTTTATTGTTGTGTTTATTGATGACATTTTGATTTATTCTAAAGACAGGAAAGAACATGAGAACCATCTGAGAACTACCTTGCAGATTTTGAGAGAGAAGAGGCTGTATGCTAAATTGTCCAAGTGTGAATTCTGGCTTGATAGTGTGGCATTTTTGGGACATGTAATCAACAAGGATGGTGTTTCTGTTGACCCTCAGAAAATTAAAGCTGTCGTGGATTGGCCTAGACTGACAAATATGACAGAAGTCCGAAGTTTTTTGGGACTTGCAGGTTACTACAGGAGGTTTGTGAAAGACTTTTCTAAGCTTGCTATGCCATTGACTTAGTTAACTCAGAAAAATGTGCCATTTGACTGGAATGAACAAAGAGAGGCAGTTTTCCAAGAGTTGAAAATCAGGTTAGTAACTGCACCAATTTTAACTCTGCCCAACGGTACTGATGGGTTTCAAGTGTACAGTGATGCTTCCTATAAAGGCTTGGAGTGTGTATTAATGCAAAATGGAAAGGTGATTGCCTATGTATAGACGTCCCCGAACGTCCCGGGAGGGAATCCCGTTTTGTTCATATTGGGCTTACTACAGTTTGGACTCAAATTGTCACGGTTCTTAATCTGAACCAAAGAGTACAAATCCGGCAAATCGTTTTTGAAAACAGATTTTTTTTTAAAGAAGTGCCAAACATGGACTGCTTTGCCAGATACAGAGTCGCCACCTAAATATTTTTTTAATGGGGGAATTTAGGAAACCCTGACTCGTTTGCCTAAGGCCACGTGTCCGTCATCACCAAAGTTGCCTCGGCTCGGGAACTTGGGTACGATTGGGGAAGGTCAGCTATGAGCACCCCCTCTCGCCCGATCTGAGGATCGGCCTCTACTAACCATGATATCTTGTTTTGAAAACATTACGCGTTCTTATAACGGTTATTAGCTTAGAATTACTATGTTATGCGCACGGCAAACAAGTATAGACCAAATCGTCTAAATTGGAACAAACATTTCGTGTTTGTTTTGAAAATGGTTTGCTACTCGCAAGTAGGCTAAAATGTAGGTTTTGCCACCCTCGAGTGGGCTTTTTAGAAAATAGGGTTTTGCCACTGTCTAGTGGGCTTTACAACTCACAGTTTTAATGCATTATTCCAATTTAGGCAATTCGACCTCCATCCACAGGCATTCAAGCAATTATATCACATAAGCAGCTAGCCTTATGGTAATCATGCTATTATGACAACATTTGCACGCATGCAAGGATGCTTAAAACATAAATGCTTACCGAGTACTCCAAGCCAAAACAGAAGCTGGTTAGTAATCATATGCATGACCCTAGTTCATGTTAAGATGGCTAATGCAACACATGCAAGATGCAACTATGATAGGCTCGGCTATTCTAAGATGGCATATGATGATGCTACAATTATCATGTACTGAATTGAAATACAATGCGGTTAGTATGATGCGCCGAGCCCGGAGCATGTAAGGCAAATGTATGGATGCACGCATGCATAGCATAAGGTATGCTGAGTTGAATATGCCCTAATACTAATCATTGAAAGCAGGTAAGTAAAAGGGAGAAAGAAGTGGGGGTTGGAAGACATACACACACTCACACACACTTATTACACAATTGCCCTCGCTCGGAGGGTCCGAATAAATATTACACAACCAAATGAATACTGCTAAATTAATTATTACAGAACTTCTAATTAATTAACATATTAAATATATAAAGAAGGTGGCCACAGCCCTACCTCGGGATGCGTGGATGATGCATGCTCGATCCGTCTTGCCCGGAAACCCGTGCCATGCGACTATTGCCTCTGTTTACACTGCCTTGCTCTGAAGATTATGGAAATTCTTGGGGCACCTCTGAACCACTTCCTGACCACTTTGGAATGTCACCGGCCAATGAAAAGCACCACTGGCCATGAGAATGTAGTAATCGGCCAACTATTGGACCACCGGCCAGCCACTGATGGCCGGTCGGCACTTTATATGGCCGGCTGGCCATTACTTCCTGTAGAATCCTGTTTTTGACAGCAGCAGAGGGCAAGCAGTGTATGGCATGGAATTTTCAAGCAAATATGGGCATGACCACACTCCCTATCATGCAATAGACTCAAGGGAGCATGACCCTCGACCCTCGGGCCATCAATTATGCACGACGGCCTAAGAAGCCAAGTTTGCCATTTAATGTAAAATGTATGCAACAATCAAATGAAAGCTAACACCCTATCATGTTGAGATCAAAGGTATAGGCGACCGAGGATTGAGACGTGTTTCGTCACTTTGAGTACGAACACTTCTTAATCCTCATGCTTGGTTTGACACTCCAAACCAAGCCATGCAATGCATGCATGCAATGTGGCTCAATTGTGCAACATGAGACTAAATTACAAGGCATGCCAAATGCAATGCAATGCAAACTAAGCATGCAAATGTACAATGTGTTAAGTATGCAAGATGCAATGCAATGCAACCTAACATGTAATGCAAACATGGTATAATGCAAGCATGTAACGAGGGGCAACATGTCAAATATGCAACTATGTACAAGGATGGACTTACATTGAGATGGGAGGCCTCAACCATATCCCAAAACAGTGGCCAAAACACCCAAATTAAGGGGCCAAAAGGGAAGACAAATACACACATAATATTGGTCCATAAGCTAGACCACTATGCACAACATTCAAGCATGAGCAAAATGGAGTAAACATGAGGACATGGCATTACAATAGGCTCTGAAATCACATGAAGAATAATGCCAAATCAAGCAAAACATGCAAGCAAGGCATGCAATAGGGCCCAAAACCTTGAGGCTTAACAAAGAGGTTCAAACCATGATTATGTCAACCAAACCCCAAAGGACTAAAATGACTTAAAACAGTCCTAGGGGACTCCAAAACAAGCCCAAAGCATGCATAGATCATAGTCAAAACATGCCCAAGAAATGGATGCAAAACAAGGGGGATTTAAGGCCACAAAGAGGGCACTCCATTACAACCATCCCAACCACTCATGGCATGGACTGAGCAACTGAAAACAGAGTTTCAATGCATCAAAATATGCCCTAAAACCCATTGATATGGCAACCCAAATGCCTAAAACAAAAGGCATGCACTATGACCCATTTCAAGGCATAAAAGAACAACTCTTCAAGGCATGAAAGGGATGATGAATGCAAGAATACAAGCATGGATTAGGGACTGAAATAGCATGAGAAGTGATTCCAAATCACTGAAACAACCCAACTAAAGCATGCTCATGACTCACACACTCAAGGCTCACAAGCTAAAATGCAAAGAGGCTATACCAAACATGGTAAACATGATTAAATTAGTACCCAACAGACCTCAAGCATGATGAAATATGACCAAAAGCTTCACAAAGCAAGGCAAAAACATGCAAGCATGATGGTCTAATGGCAAGATGCATTTCTAGGCAAAATAGAGGAATACAAGGCAAGTATATTATGCATGCAAGGGGCCATTAATCCAACCAAAAATAGAGATATAATATGACCAAATAACACCCAAAAACCTCTGAAATGGAGCCAAAAACAACTAAGCATGCATGCTACCCTTAAGAGCCAAAACATGCAAAAATGAGAGACTAAGGGAGAGGGGTGTCCTTCCCCTATGCAAGACTTCAAAACTCCTTCTTCACCACTGAAAATCCACTAGATTTCAGTGGTGAGAAGGTCAACACACAAAGGTAACCAAAGCTTAACAAAGAGAGCACCAAAAGGGCCAAACAAGGCCTAAGAGAGGGAGGTCGACCTCCAACACCAAAACAACCTTAATGAAGTTTCTCAAGCATGCAAATACAAGACTTTTTTTAGTTATACACAAAGTCTAAAACAGTAAGAAAGATAGGCAAAAGTCTAGTGCAAGATTGGGGAATCTAACGTAAGATTGTTACCTTTGAAGAACCTTTGAAGAACAGCAAATGCAGCCCTCCTCCTTTGATCAAAATCAGTCCAAAACCTCAAGAACAAACCCTCAATGCCTCCCAAAGTCGAAGTATGGTGTAGTAGTGTGTGTCTTAGTGCAAAACTAAGAAGAAATCAACCTTTTGGCCCTTAAACACACATACAATGAAGAGAGAGAGGGAGATATAGAGAGAGAAAGTGTATATATCAGAGTATATATGTTTTAGGTCTGATTTTGTTGAACCCACACAAAGAAGGAGGGGTGGTCACTTATATACACAAAGGAAAGGCTCCAAGCTTCTTAGAGAAGCTATTGCAAAAAGGTCAAAAGAACCAAGCTTCCAATGGAAGCTATCCCAAAGGTGCAAGCTTCTTGAGGAAGCCAAAACAAGGAGTCAAAGCTTCCTCAAGAAGCTTTGAGCAAAGGGTGCAAAAAAAAGGGTCAAAGGTGGAAAACAACCACATATATGCACGGGGGCAGGTCTTGTGCATTCTAGCTGGCACAGCTGGCATGCACCATGCCTGAAAAAGGCAAAAAGGTGGTATCGGCCAGAAAGGAGTCCACCGGCCAATCACATGGTCGGCCGGCCACACCAAATGCCGACCGGCCAATGGTATATTTCACCAATGGCCGGTAGCCTCAAAACACGGCCGGTGGCCTCAAGCCATGGCCGGTGGGTGTCAAGGGTAGCTAACAAGCTACTCTCTACCCTCAGAAACAAAAACACAAGTGTTTGGTACAAAACCAAACACAGAACAGTCGAGTTGAGAGATCCTGAAGCAAGGCGCGTAGCCGAGACCTCCGGGAACTCAAAACGAAACATGAACATGGGTAATCACCAAGTGTTCCAGCGGTGACGTCCAAGTCTTGAGGACGGTCAAAAATGGGGTGTCTACACTATGCTTCTAGACAACTCCGACCTCATGAAAAGAATTACCCAACACACAATCTTAAATTAACAGCCGTGGTGTTTGCTTTGAAAATATGGCGTCACTATTTGTATGGGGTAACTTGTGAGGTATATACAGACCATAAAAGCTTAAAATATTTCTTCACCCAAAAGGAATTGAACATGAGACAGAGACGATGGTTAGAACTAATCAATGATTATGATTTGCAAATCTTATATCATCCAGGAAAGGCTAATACCGTAGCAGATGCCTTGAGCTGAAAATCCAGTGCAAATCTGTCATGTTTGCTGTCCAACCGAAAAGAATGGCCGATTGACCTAGAACAAGGTGGGTTGTCAACTGTTATTAACGCTCAACTTACAATTCTTGACGAGATCAAACTAAAACAGTGCAAGGATGAATACTTGAAAAAGATCACGGAGGAATTTGATTCGAAGCCGAGGCCAGGATTTGTGTTTGAGAACGATGTGCTGAAATTCCAGAACCGTCTTTGTGTACCCGATTGTGGTGATTTGAGAAGACGTGTTATGATCGAAACTCACAGTAGTAAGTTTGCTATGCATCCGGGGAACACGAAAATGTATCATAATTTGAAACAGAATTTTTGGTGGCCTAGAATGAAAAAGAGTATTGCAGACTTTGTGGCTAGATGTCTACATTGCCAACAGGTTAAAGCCGAACATCAACGACCCGCTGGTTTGCTACAACCACTCCCAGTACCGGAATGAAAATGGGAGCACATCACCATGGACTTCATTGTGGGATTGTCCTGTTCTTCTCAAGGTATGGACTCTATCTGGGTTATAGTTGTCTGTTTAACTAAGTTTGCCCATTTTTTGCTTGTCAAAACTGTTTATAATGCTGATAAATTGGCCAATATTTATATGACTGAAATTGTGAGGTTGCATGGAGTGCCAGTATCTATTGTGTCTGACAGGGACTCAAAGTTTGTATCGAGATTTTGGCAGAGTTTGCAACAGGCTTTGGGGACTGAATTGAGGCTGAGTAGTGCCTATCACCACAGACAGATGGACAAACTGAACGGACTAACCAAACTCTAGAAGATATGCTCAGAATGTATGTGTTAGACTTCCAAGGGAATTGGGAGACCTACTTGTCATTAGCTAAATTTGTGTACAACAACAGTTACCATTCAAGTATTGGAATGGCTCTTTACGAAGCCTTGTACGGAAGAAGGTGTCGCTCTCCGATATGTTGGGTTGAAGTAGGTGACAGACCTTTATTGGGACCAGAACTTGTGCAAGAAATGACCGAGAAAGTGAAACTGATATAGCAACGTCTGAAAACTGCACAGAGTCGGCAGAAGAGCTATGCCGATGTTCGAAGAAGAGATAGGGAATATGAAGTTGGAGATCATGTGTTCATTAAGGTGACCCTGATGAAGGGTCAAACTCGGTTTGGTGTTAAGGGCAAATTGGCGCCAAGATATGTTGGACCTTATGAAGTCCTCGAAAAGATCAATCCGGTATCCTATCGGGTAGCCTTACCCCCAGTAATGGAACATATGCATAACGCCTTTCATGTATCGATGCTACGAGAATACTTGAGGGATCCACTCCACCTCATTGAACCGACACATGTGCTTTTGAAAGATGACTACACTTATGAGGAAAGACCTATCTAGATTGTGAACTGCCAGATCAAAAAGTTGAGGAATAAAGAAATACCGTTGGTAAAAGTTGATTGGCAAAACCATGGAGGAGCCTATGCAACTTGGGAAACCGAGGAAGACATGGTGAAGAGATATCCAGATTTGTTCCCATTGGACCCAATGTTGATTTAGAATGAAGGTAATTCGAGTTTGGAGGACCAAACTCTTTTAAGGGGGGAAGGCTGTAATAACCCTAGCCTCTGACTAATGTTAATCCGCACTTAATTATGCCTATCAGTAATTTAGAAGGAATCTGGGATTAATTTGCATATGTATTGCATTAATTCTGTGTTTCTATCTGTTTGCTATAAAGTGATCTGTTTATGTGTTGACTTTGAACTGCGAATTGAAAGCCTTATCGGAGACTGATTCAGAAATTGATTAGTGTGTTATACTAGTTAGATTTTATGTGATTTTATGGTAGGCTTAATTAAAATTCGATTTGGAATGTGTAAATTAGATTAAATAATGTTGAATTGCGTTAGTTTGCCTAATCACACAAATGCCACTTAGTGGCTTGATTTGAGACCAACTTTATCACACCTTATTACACTTAGAAGCATCTCTCCTCAGCCATTTTCTTGACCAAACCGTAGGGGAGAGAGAGAGAGAGAGAGTAGGAGAACAAGATTGAGTTCATCTAGAATTTTGCTTGAACTTAGACGAATTGAAGGCAACTTGGAAGACTAGGCTACTAAGCTTGAAATTGAAGACCTAAAGGTAGAGAATTCATCCTTTTAATTATGAATGTGAGTTGTTCTTGCTAGGTTCATGGTGAAATTGGTATTTAAAGTCAAGATTTAGCTCAAAGTGTGGTTTTGAGAGTCCATCCATGCATGCATGCATAAATTTCCATGTTTTGAGTTTGAATTCTAAGATTTCTTCCATGCATGTGTTAATTTCACTCACATTATGGTCATTCATCTTGTTGTCCATCAAATTATCAAGTTTGGTAATGTTTTGGAGGGTTTGGATTCAATCATATTCTTGCATGTTGTATTAATGGCATGTTCTTAGAGTTCATGTTGATTTTGCACAAATTGGGTTGCTCTTGGGCCATGATTTCTTGAAATGATTTTTTAATACGTGTTGTTTTATGAGCTATTATATGTTTCCTCAAATACTGGCCCAGAAAAATGAGTTTTGAAGGCTTAAAGGTTGAGTTTCATGCTTGGAGGTCAATCTGGATTTTCCAGAAATTTGACCCACGCTCGAGCGGGGACTTTCACGCTCGAGCGTGAATCCTGAGTACATGCACCTTTGCTCGAGCGTCGATAGTTACGCTCGAGCGTGAAATGCATATACCCAGAAGTTTGTGTGTTTTGTAGTCCGCTCGAGCGGGGTAACCTACGCTCGAGTGAGACTCTGAGTCTCACGCTCGAGCGGGGGTCGAGCGCCCATCGAGCGTGAAAATCATGCATGTAGTACTTTTGTCGATTTTACAGTCCGCTCGAGCGAGGAAGTTCACGCTCGAGCGGAGCTTCAATATCTGCATGTCCGCTCAAGCGGGGTAATCAACGCTCGAGCGTAGACCTTATCTTCAGCAAAATTTAGGAAATGGTTTTCAAGGCATTTTGCATCCTTATTTCATCTTAGGCATTCCTAGGCCATGTTTAAGACCCTTTAATGAGGATTAAAGGTTAGAAACATACTAAGAGCCAACGACGTAAGTTTTGTACAATTAGAACGTGTGTTTCAAGTGTGTATCTGCTATGTGTTATGTAGGTCACGTGCCGCGTTCTGTCTGACTAATCTACTCCGTCTGTTTGTCTCAAGGCCAACTGTGAGTAATAACTTAGTAAAGTTATATTCAACTGTATTTATTTTCTGTGTGATAAAATGAGATCTATTTTCTGAAATGATATGTTATGTACAATGAATGATTGTCCAATTTTTGATATGTATTCGTGACATCTTTAGCATCATGTGATATTTATTGGCTGTTACCCGGAATCGGAGGTTCCTTTATGGAACTTATATCCGTCTGTACTCTGTTACCCGTACCGGAGGCCCCGTCATGGGGGCTCAGCTTCTATTCTGTTACCCGGATCCGGAGGTTCCTTTAAGGAACTGGTTACTTGTAACCCTCATGTGTCTGCCTCTGTTCTGTATCTGCTCTATTATTGCTAATAGATGTATCACGTAAACTCAAGCATGACTTATTATTTCTGTATATGATTTGGACCAATTATGGATTTGATACAAAACTGAATTATGATTTCTGCATCTGTACGGACTCATTCATTGAAACCCCTTTACTCTGTTATTATTCACTGGGCTTTCGCTCACAGTTTATATTATGTATGTAGGCGAGCCGACGTGTGACCAGGGCTAGAGTTGATAATCTTCTGTTCTATTTTTGTCAGCCAACCGTTGTGCCTCCCGAGGAGGTTCCGATCGAAGTCTAATGCCATGGCTGTTTTTGTTTTTATGCTAGTCTCTGTGACTGTTTTGTAAAGTCAGGTCTTGGGATGTACACTTCTGTAAATACTTTGTAAATATTGGCGTCCTTTGACTGGCATGCTCATAAATATATATATAAGTTTTGGAATATCCTGTCCCTGGTACGTTATCACAGCTCATAGGACCTTGTCTATTTTGTATTATTGCTTCCACAGCCCCTTATTATATGCTTATCTGTTCAGAGGCCTTTGGTAATCCACGGATTACTGGCTGATTACGATGCCTAACCTACAGGAGCGGGTTTGGGTCGTGACAGTGAGATCCTCATCAAACCACTTGCGATAAAGTTTGACTCCTAACTACAATTTATCTGCTGCATTTTTGATGTTTGTAAGGTTCCCTTTGTTAGCTCCAGCCTACATGGAGGAGTCAAGGAGTAGGAGGGAGCAGGTGATCAACTCCACCGAAAGTGAAAAAAGAATGAGCTGGTCATGTGCAAGGCCAAGCTCTTCCACTAGCCATTTCTGACTTCCACCAAAAGGAGGTGGAAGTCTTGGTGGGTTGTCACCCGCTCTTTCTCATCCTTGTGTATGAATTGAGAAGAAGAAGAAGGGGTGAGACACACAGACAGAGTATGAGAGAATCAGAGAAAGTGTTTGTAAATCTATAGAGAGGAGTGTAATCTCCCTCGCGGAAATTCTATAGTGAAATCTCTCTCTGTGGACATAAGCAATTGCCGAACCACGTAAATCTCTTGTGTCTCATTTTCTGTGTGTTTGGTTGCTTATTGGTGTACTAAACAGGCTTTCCGATCCTAACACCCTTTGACATCCATGCTTTTGTCAACATATCTGATATACAAGAGGCCTTTGCTCACGCTGTATACAAGCCTATCAGCGATGCTCTTCTTGATTTTAGGAATTACAATGGTGATGTAAGTTAGAGTCACCAATGGCAAAGCCCAGCAATTAGAAGGTTCTTGAGAATCTAGTGATGAGACTTGGTTGCTGTCAAACTCTGCTATGGTTCGAAGCCACCTGTAAATTTCTATAAAAGAAGCGTGGTTAAATTTTTGGATTGCTGTTTTTTAGCCTTGACAACGAAACAATGTACTCCATCACTAATGTTCTTCAAGGTACTTTGGGGAAGTTCCTCTTCACCTTCAATAAGCAAAACATAATTGCCAAGACCTAACTTCATGTTGGGGATCTAGGATCCCGCCCAAGACCTTCCAGTAATCATACCAAGTAGAAAAACACACCCACACCCAAGGAGACACAATATTTAACGTGGTTCGGCCTTAATGCCTACGTCCATGGGAGAATAACCGGTTATCACTATAACAATGGAGATATTACAAAAAGATTACAATAGAGGAGGAGCTCTCACTCACCCACTCACCCGTCTCCCTCTCTCACACCGAGAGAGACGGTCTTTCTGCCTCACATCTCTTCTTCTTTGGTTTGTTCTCTCTCTCTCAATTCAACCCCTCCTCCTCACCTCAATTTATACACAATTGAGGGAGGATGTGATTGGTCACCACCTACCCCCTTCCATTAGCTTGTGGGTAGGAGCCATCCCCACCATCTTAGTGGGTTGAAGTTGGTGAGCCACCCCCACCATTATCTTCCCATAGTGGCAATGGGTTGATATCCAACACTTCATAGGTTACGTTTATTGGTAACATGACAAACACGGGCGAATAAAGAAAATAGAAATGAAATATTTAATTTGCATACAATCCCAATCACAATTTGAATCATTATACACATGTTTAGAACTAAATTTTTTGTGTGCTGGACAAGTTTTCTGAATATCGGGCCCCGAATTTGAAGAACTATAGGGTTCTTCGTCCATTCTACCAGCCTCTCAAGCCAGCCTTTGGTCCTTTTCTTGAAGCACTTGAGTTTTATGGCAGTAAACCATCTAAATATTGGACCAATAATCCCCACAACCACTGCACAAGTCTGAATCGAATAAATAATTTTTTTTGACCACTTATAATTTGATGACTATAAGCCACGAGAAACCCACAATTGGACCTCAGCTTCTGCTAAAATTAGAGTAGTCAAAAGACATATCACCCCTGAAGCAGAGCATGTCACAAAACATGCCATCACAAACTGGGGCCCCCCGGTTTCTGCTATCATCCAATACTTGTTGACATTTTCCTTCAGTTTCTCAACTGTAATTTGCTTTCTAGTTTGCTTCATTAATGCTATTTTGTGTATTTCACTATACTTTAATTCTAGATATTTTTTAGCGGCAGCAATAGTAACCGTTGAGAAAGTTGATATTACAAATAACAAAAGGCATAAAACATTAAATACGACACTTTCTAGTAGAATTTGATTGCGAATTGAACAAGTACCTAATTGGATGCAAACATTCCCAATCATAGTGATTACAAGAATACCCAACGCTGTTATGTTGGTGAAGATATTTTTGTCATCCATGGGGCCTAAAGATGGCATAAAATTACCTATTGCAATACACATCAAGACCGTGCTGCTAAGGTGTTTCGTACATGTTGGTACTCAAATCCAGTGACACCTTCGTTGTTACATCCAACAATGTCAGTATTCCAGCATTGATAGTGAATAACTTATATGGGAACCAAAATTTTTTGCTCTGGAATGCAAAGATGACATCGGCAAGAATTGCTAGGAAGCAAACTAGAGAAGCTGCTGCAACATACGTTCCGATCCATGGCATTGGTGCTGTCGATTTTTTAGATTCATGTCGGTAAGTAAGCATGTTTTTCTATGTTGTTTTTGGTTTGCGGTAGTAGTTTTACGGAAATAGAGCACAGCAAAAATTGGTGCTAAATATAATAAATTTACTTTGGTTGAAAAATAAATTGGCTTATATATACGATTTTAGTTGGGCATTGCGTTTTTAAAATGAAGCTAACCATATGCTCCCAATTCACAAGCTGCTCTCAATTCTTACATTTTCAAAGCTGTATACAAAATCAACCGGCGGAGCCTTGTATTCAACAAGCAAATGTTCTCTGAATTCATTTGACATGGGTAAGCCCATAAAAGATACAGCCCACCATTTAGGGCCCAATGCACAATTCAAATACTAAAGCCCAGCGTTGCTGGAGCTCAACATGTCATCAAGAACCAATGACACTTAGACACGTGGCAGGTGAAGGACAGGCCACATAAGTAGACAAAGATCCTGCAAAGTTATTGCACTGCACATCAGCCATTAATGAAGCCCCTTACAACATTTATTGCGATAACCCTTCCCCGTCGAGACAGAATGGCCTCACCATGAACAAGGCAAGCTAGAGCATAGACTTTCGGCCAAGATGGCAGGTTAGAAGGGACAACAGAATGATTACCAAAGGATATAAACAGATGTCGAAGACAAGAAAAAAGGTTAAGCTTTCTATCTCTAATCTATCTCTACATTCCACTTCTCTTTCTAACTTGCTTGTCGGAGGGTTTGTTGGGGGACTCCCCGTTCCCCGTTGAACTCTTGTAAAGGTTCCACTGCGTGCTTGGTATCTCGGACACTGGTTCAAGAAGCGTGGATCATTCCGACCCGTTCCATCTGGAACATGCTGCATCATCAGTTGGCACCGTCTGTGGAAACCTTTTGCTCCACGCGGCAGTTGTGCTCATTGTCGCCGGAGACCCTTTCCCAATAACCCCTTCTTACCACCTGCGAAGGTGGATGGTCACAACTAGATCCATGGCTTCTCACCACAATGTTGCCGACCACCAAGCCGACCCTCCCAATCCTAACAACCCACCGCAGTGTTTTACCGAGCTCACCAACAGCATTAACCGCCTGGTCGAGCAAAACTAGGCCCTGATTAACGCCCTACTCCAAAGAAACCTCCCTATGCCTCCTCCACCACCTCCAAATGTTTCACTCAACCAAGAACGAGCCCCGAGCCATACTATCCAACAGCCCAATCCACCCAACTTGAAAGGCTTGCGACCCCTCCCCCAGATATACACCCGCCACCCCAGGCTTCACATCCATCGGTCCCAGCACCAACCCCCGAAGGAGAAGCCAGCAGCGTCCAGCCTCCACTGCCTTCCGGTGGTGACAACATACCTCT
Organism: Camellia granthamiana; assembly: GCA_036172215.1. NCBI lineage: Eukaryota > Viridiplantae > Streptophyta > Magnoliopsida > Ericales > Theaceae > Camellia > Camellia granthamiana. The sequence goes on along the minus strand of CM069910.1, from coordinate 24,682,761 downwards.
CTGGGATGCAGAACTCCGAGCCATGAAACTCCAGTTTCAAAGAGTCACGCAGAATATATAGCATAAACCATCTACCACAGCCAACTCCTCTTTCGTTGCTTCCATCAGGGACAAACCCCTACCTCCTAAGTTTAAAATGCCCTTGATTGATTCTTTCGATGGTACAACGGACCCGGTTGATCACTTGGAAACCTACAGGACCCTCATGATCCTCCATGCATTCCCTAATGAAATCATGTGTTGGGCTTTCCTTGTAACACTAAAGGGGTCGGCTCGACTCTGGTTTAGTCAACTGCCAACAGACTCTGTTTTCACTTTCCAGCACCTCAGTGACTCCTTTCTCAGCCATTTCATTGGAGCCCAGCACCAGCGGCGTTCGGTAACCCAGCTCTTCAACATCCGTCAGACTGAGGGGGAGTCGCTGCACAGCTTTGTCACCCGCTTTAACACCGAAGCCCTGCAGGTGGTGGAAAATGATGACAAGGTCATCCTCACGGCGTTCATCACTGGCCTACGATCATCTGATTTCCTTTTCTCCCTCTCCAAAAACCCCCCGACCTCCATGGTAACCCTACTTTCCAAAGCCTAAAAATACATGAACGTCGAAGATTCCCTAGCCGCTCGCCAAGATCCTACAGCCAAAAACCCGACCCCCAGAGAGAAGAGAAAGGACTCAGAAACTAGAAACACCCAGTACAATAACCAAACACCTCAGTATACTGACCGACCCCCCCCGAGCCGACCGGTCAGCACTAACCCGATTGCCCGGCCGATTCGAACGGTACACACCCCTCAATTCCTCCATGCAACAAGTCCTCAATCAGATCCAATGAGACTACCCCCTAAAATGGCCCCAACCGTCACGGTCTCCTTCCAATTGGCGAGACCAGTCCAAATATTGCCGTTTTCAATAGGACCACGGCCATAATACCAAGGAGTGTGTTAACCTCAAAGATCAGGTCGAGGGCTTGATACGTCAGGGTCGTCTCAGTCGATTCATGGAAACTCACCCTCAGCAGAGGCAAAGGACTGAAACCATCAGAAACAACCGCCGGCGCACCCCTCCCCGGGAACCAGCACAACCTAACCAAGGTCAGGATTGCCCTCCATAGCAACCTCGGGCACAAGGTAACCCCGTCCCCCCTGTTGGAGAAATCAGAGTTATTTCCGGCGGACTTGCTTGTGGAGGACCATCATGCTCGACTCAGCGGACAGAACTCAGAAAAATAAGGCAGGGCTCGGACAAAGAAATTGCCACATTGGACCGACCCTCCAAACAGTCCAAGCAGTGGACAGAGCCTATCACCTTTATGGACGCCGACTGCACATGCATCCGTTACCCCCGTGACGACCCTCTCGTCATTTCTGCCCTTCTCTCCAATTACAAGATCAGATGGGTTCTCGTTGACAACGGCAGTTCTTCAGACATCATTTTCCTAAATTGCTTCCGCCAGCTCAAGATCGGGGAAGAAAATCTATCCCCTCTCCAAACCCCATTAGTCGGTTTCACTGGAGATTGGGTGACCTCCATCGGCTCCATCGCTTTTCCCATCACAATCGGGGAATACCCACGGCAGACCACAATGTTACTCACCTTCCTCGTCGTCGACTGTCCCTCTGCTTACAACATCATCCTCGGCCGGACCGCCTTAAATGCTTTCCAAGCTATCACATCCACTTTCCATCTTGCCGTCAAGTTCCCCACCAACCTGGGGGTCGGCACAGTAAGAGGAGAGCAGACCGTGGCCAGGGAATGTTACGTCGCCTCATGTAAAGAGGTCAAGCTAAAGGAGGCTATGATCATTGAAGGGCTCGACGTCAGAGACGAGGACGAGCTGGTCAGAGGGGAACTAGTGGAAGAGCTTCTTGAGGTCCTCATCGACCCCACCAACCCGAGAAAAACTGCCAAAATCGGCAGCCAACTATCCTTCCAAGCAAAGGCCGACCTTACTGCTCTCCTGATTGAGCACACCGATGTATTTGCCTAGACCCACTCAGACATGCCAGGTATTGACCCCTCCTTCATCACCCATTATCTCAGCATCGAGCCCCACTTTCGACCCTTCCGCTAGAAGCAGCACATCTTTCACCCGGAGCGCAGCACTCTTATTGCCTCCGAAGTAAATAAGCTCCTTGAGGCACAGTTTATAAAAAATGTGGACTACCCCAGATGGCTATCAAATGTGGTTTTGGTTCGTAAAAACAACGGTAAATGGTGACTCTATGTCGACTACTCTGACCTTAACCGAGCTTGCCCCAAAGACAGTTATCCCCTTCCTCGCATAGATCTGCTCGTTGACGCCACGGCCGGCCATCAAATGCTCAACTTTATAGACGCCTTCTCTGGATGCAACCAAATTCTGATGCACCCGTCTGACCGGGAGCACACCTCCTTCATCACCGACCGGGAAACCTACCATTATTGTGTCATGTCGTTTGGGTTGAAAAATGCTGGGGCCACTTACCAACGGTTAGTTAATGCCGTCTTTCATCATCAGATAGGCCGGAACATGGAAGTATATGTCGACGACATGCTAGTCAAGAGCAAGCTCTCCGCTGATCATCTGGCCGATCTGTGAGAGACCTTCGACACCCTACGAAAGTATCAAATGAAACTCAATCCGGAAAAATGCGCCTTCGGCGTAGGATCTGGGAAATTCTTGGGTTTAATGGTCAGTCAGCAAGGCATCGAAGCTAACCTAAAAAAGATCAAGGCCTTGATAGAAATGTAGTCGCCCAGGATGGTTAAGGAGGTTCAGAGGCTTACTGGCAGAGTCGCCGCCCTCAACCACTTCATTTCCCGTGCAACGGACAAGTGCCTCCCCTTCTTCAAAGTTCTTCGGCAAACTTTTGAGTGGACGACAGAATCCGAAGAGGCCTTTCAGCAGTTGAAGCAGTGCATGGCCAACCCCCCCTACTTTCTCAGGTAATCACGGGTGAACCCCTTTTCCTTTACTTAGCTGTGTCAAACACCGCAGTCAGTGCAGCACTCATTAAGGAAGACAGCTCTGTCCAACGACCAATCTACTACATCAATCGGGCTCTTAGGGGAGTAGAACAGAACTATCCATTGCTTGAAAAAATGGCCTTAGCCTTGGTCATAGCCTCAAGATGACTCCGACCTTACTTCCAGGCTCACGCCATTGTTGTCCTCACTGACCAACCGTTGAAGAAAATAATGCAACAACCACAGTTGTCCGGCAGACTTATGCAATGGTCAGTCGAGCTCAGCCAGTTTGACATCTCCTACAGACCTCGAACGGCGATCAAAGGGCAGGCTGTCGCCGATTTTATCCTGGAATTCACTAATCCCACTCCGACCACGGCCCCACCACCTCCTTGACCCCAGACTGAGGCAGAAGACTCCCACTCTTGGACCCTCAATGTCGACGGATCATCCCGCAAAGAAGGCAGTGGGGTTGGTCTTATCCTTACCGCCCCCGAGGGTGGTTACTTCAAATGTGCTCTCCGTTTCCTGTTCGACACAAGCAATAATGAGGCCGAATATGAGGCATTGATAGCAGGTCTCCGCCTAGCCTGAGACATTGGTGTTAGCTATATCCAAGTGTTCAGCGATTCCCAGCTCATTATCGGACAAATCACGGGGGAATTCGATGCCAAGAAAGACACAATGTGGGCTTACAGGGATATTGCACTCCCCCTTGCTCGCCTCTTCAACACTTTCCACATCAAGCACATCCCGCGGACAGAAAACTCCAAGGCAGATGAGATGGCTCAATTAGCTTCTGCCGACTAGTTAGGCCTCAGCCACGGTGTTTGCCTGGAGTACCTGGCCCACCCCGCCATTTCCTCAAACCAGCAGCAAGTCTACTTCCTCCAAAATGAACCTATTCCATGGGCGGCCGACATCTTTCTATTTCTGACGACGGGAGAACTGCCAGATGACAAATAGCAAGCCGCCAAAGTCAGGGCCCGGTCGTCCAACTACATTCTCATCAGTAGTCTCTTGTACAAACGTGGTTTTTCACGCCCATACCTGAGATGCCTCAATCCTGCTCAAGCAACCTACGTGATGAGAGAAGTTCATGAGGGTGTATGTGGCAATCATTCGGGTGCCAGGTCACTAGCCCACAAAATACTCCGCACTGGTTACTTCTGGCCTACTCTCAACCAAGATGCCGCTGAATTCGTGCTTAAATGTGATAAGTGCCAACGCTTCGCCAACATCCCTCATGTCCCTCCTACAGAGTTGATCACACTTTGCAGCTCTTACCCTTTTGTCAAATGGGGGATCGACCTAGTTGGCCCATTGCCCACTGGCCGAGGCCAAACCAAATTCGCAATTGTCGCCATTGATTACTTCACTAAATGGGTGGAGGTGGAATCCCTTGCCACAATTACCGAGCGGAACACCACTAGATTCATCTGGCAATCGATCGTGTGCCGATTTGGCATCTCTCAAGCCATCGTCTCTGACAATGGCAAATAATTTGACAATGCGAAGTTCAGGAAATTCTGTGCCGAACTTCAAATCCAACCATGTTTCTCTTCCCCAGGTCATCCCCAAGCCAATGGCCAAGTTGAGGTTACCAACCGTTCTCTTCTGAAGATCATCAAAACTAAGCTGGAAGCTGCTAAGGAACTCTGGGCTGAGGAATTACCAAATGTACTCTGGGCGTACCGTACTACAGCCCGAACCCCCACTAGAGAGACCCCCTTTCGCTTAACATACGGCGCTGAGGCGGTCATCCCAGTGGAAATCGGTCTGCCTACCCCCGAGGGTTCTGCACCCACATCCAGAACTCACTGAAGAACTGCGTCGAGCCGACCTAGACCTGATTGAAGAGCTCCGAGAGACCACTGCTGTCAAACAGGCCTCATATCAACAGAAAATGAGAACTCACTACAACCGCAAAATCCAATCGAGGGAGTTCACCGTGGGAGACCTTGTTTTGTGCGAAGCAACTCTCGCCACCAAAAATCCGGTTGAGGGCAAGTTGGTAGCCAAGTGGGAGGGACCTTACATCGTTAAGGCCAGACCTCGTCCAGGCACTTACCGACTTCAGGACATGGAAGGTCGAGATCTCCCCCATCCGTGGAACGCCGAGCATTTGAAGCGCTATTTTTAATAAAGCCCTATTTCTGTATTGATCAGTCGTTGTATTTTCTTTTTGACAATCTATGCACTTGAATGTTCTTATTCTCTTCTCATATGGTGTAAATTTATTATCAAATGGGCTACACTTTACATGACAACAATGTTATATCTCATTTTTCTGTGTAGTATTTCAATAACGCCTTGATTGCAGCCTCAGCCAGACTGAGCACGAAGGACTCAGCCAGACTGGGTTATTTAAAGCCTCAGCCAGACTGAGCACGAAGAGCTCAGCCAGACTGAGTTACTTAAAGCCTCAGCCAGACTGAGCACGAAGGACTCAGCCAGACTGAGTTACTTAAAGCCTCAGCCAGATTGAGCACGAAGAGCTCAGCCAGATTGAGTTACTTAAAGCCTCAGCCAGACTGAGCACGAAGAGCTCAGCCAGACTGAGTTACTTAAAGCCTCAGCTAGACTGAGCACGAAGGGCTCAGCCAGACTGAGCAAAAAGGGCTCAGCCAGACTGAGTTAACCATGGCTCAAGCATCATTACAACTTCATGTTTGTAGCATAGTTGCCATACTTGGTCAGATTCCAGGTCTAACTTCTACACCTCTTAACGTTCTTTACATTTTTTAACTTTCATTTTCCAACCATTTAACATTTCAAGACTGTCACATTTTGAGACCTCTTCACTCTCACATTTTCTCAACACTCTGACCATGTGACTTAACACTTAAAGACTCTCAATTTTAAGACCCTCAATTTTAAGACCTTTATATTTCAACATTTTTATTGTCAACATTCTTTGCATCATAATTTCCTCACAAGATAGATTGGCTTCATACTTCTCAATGTTCAGTGTGATTTTTACACAAGCCTTACATGAGTAACCATTCTCATCCTTTGCCGATCCACAGAAAATAAAGACAATAGTACAAAAGAGAGAGAAAAAAAAAAAAAAAACAACACACAACTCATAATTTCATTCATTCACAAACTTACACAACAGTTCACTACAGAGGTTACAAGCCCAACAAAAACAACAAACAAAAAAACAACAAAAATTTTATTTACAAACAAAGTGCCAAAATTTTACATTCATCATTCCTCCTCGCTTGAAACAAGATCTTCTTCGTCAACAACTTCATCTAAGGGGGTCTGGGCCACGTCCTCTTCATCTATTCTAACAGTGTTGAAGTCCAAGTCTGGGAACAGCTCTTTTGCTTTGTGCTTGAAAGTCTTCCAGCCGCTGTCCCAGAACTCAGCCATCTTATGTTTGTAGAAGTCCGACCGCTGGAAGCTCTAGATCACTTCTTCTTCACTCCTGCTCCCAGCGGTCGTTCCCGACAGGCCAGCACCCCCAGACCCCTCTCTTGCTAAGTTGCTGGCGATCGCGGCATCAATGGCCATCTGGAAGTCGGCGGACCCCTTGAACTACTCAACCGCTGCAACACATAGGTCGGGGTATGCCGCCCTCTCAAATGCCAGTTTCGCCCTTTCTTCCTCCAAGGCCTTCTCCAGCCCCACCTTCTCTGCCGCTGCCTTGGCACGCTCGTCTGCTAGATCCTTCTCCAACCCAGCGATCTTCAGATTTGCTTCTTCATTTTCTTTGATCGACTGGGCACGCAGATCCTCGTTACAAGTCATCGCCTCATCCCACCGTTCATTGGCGACGGTGCAGGCCTTCTGCGCCTCTTCCAGCTTCTTCTGCTCGCCAACTAGCTAAAACTCGAGCGACATCACCTTACGGCGTTCCGTCTCCAACTCCAACTCCAACTTGGCCGCGAGCAACTCAGCATGGGCACGGTCGGCAACATTACCCTGCACCACCACCAATACCTCCATCTTCTTGGCCTTCTAAGCCTCTTCCAACCCCCTAGCACATGCACTTCGCGCGGTCTTCCGCCACCCTGTAGTCTCCCTCCTTAAGCCTTCAAGTTAGGCCTCCACCTTCTCAACTTGGCCTTCAGTGGCCTCACTTCGCCCTTTACAGCCGCCGCCTTGTTCAGAAGAGCCCCTGTTAAGGCGGTCGCCTCCATTTGGGCAGAACACAACCCCCTTAGCAGCTCAGCCTCAGTGAAACTGGCCATCGAGCGCATGGTTACGTCTTCCACTACTCCTAAGAGGCGATCTGCAGCGGTCCTGGCCTCAGTTCCTTCTCCTTCCAGCCGCCCAGACACTGCTGGGGCGTGGTAAAAAGCGGTCTTCAACCTGGCCCTCTCTTCTTCTCCTTGAGGCGTAGGAGCCCCCTTGGGCTGCTGCTCCACCCCTTCTAAGGGGCCAGTCTCACCACCCTCCACTTGTCTTTCAGGGGCAGCCGCCCCACCCTTCCCCCCCTTCGCCCCCTCCTCCAGTCCCACTTCAGGGGTCTCCTTTGCCACCACTCCCTTTGTTCTCTTCAAGGCTGGCCCCTCCTCCCTCTCCCTTACTCTTCTCTTCCTCTTCACCACAGTCTTCACCTCCTTGTTGGCCCTCTCCTTCAACGGATTAACTGGGGGCGGTCGTGGCTCAAACTCACCCAAGTCCTTTTCCCCCAGCGGTTTGGGGCGTGGTCAGATCCTCTCCCTCGCGATCGGCTTCAGTGGACGGCCTGCCTGTGACTCTTTGTATTTGTTAGCCTTGGCAAAACCCGCCTTATCCTCCGCCTCCTGCGCCCTCCTCCTCGCCTCCAATTCTGCTGGCACAAAATCCCCACCGATCGGCTAAGGGCCCAGCCTTGCGGCAAACAAGGCCTGAGGGCTGAACGAGGTCGTCCCACTTGGCCCCCTCTTTCTCCCTCCATGCCTTCACCTTCTTCACCCTCTCCTCTGCCGCTGCCCTTAACCTTGGCTCCACTGACTTGGTCGGCACTCTCCACACGGTGCGCACCCCTACTCCCCTGTTGGCGGACACATAGAACCACCGCGGCCTCCACCCCTTCATTGACGACGGCAACCCCCGCCACCAAACCCTTCCCTGTCACCGCTTGTAAAGTGACCCAAGTCTCTTGTTGGCCTGAAGCCTGGTAGCATGCAAAAAAACTCGTCTACCGTCATTTCAGCCCCCTCGCTCGCCTGCGGCCATGCACTTGCACAGGTCAGTAAGATCTTCCACGGATTGGGCATCAGTTGGCCCGGAGCCACCTTCAGCCGATCCAATACGTCCACCACTATCCGGGGGAGTGGCAACCTCAAACCCCCCTTTAACGCCTCCTCGTACAGGGCAAATTCCCCCAGTCGAGCATCGGACGCCCTCGTCCTTTGATGTCGGCAGTTTTAACTCTATTTCCGCGGAAATCTGATATTTCTCGTGCATAACCTCCAACTCCTCCGTAGTAAAGGTCGACTTGTCGGCCTTTGTGTGCTAGTGATTTGGCTCGACCTGACTGATTGGCTTTGCAGTCGCTGTCAGCGTGGATGAGCGGGGTCATCCTGCTGGTTCTCTCTCACTCCCCACTCGCCTCTCTGTCCTGTATTGCTCCGCCAGGTCCACTGCGTCATCGTCACCCAAGGCATCTAGTCTCACATTGGTCACTTCCTCTCGAGCCATCTCTCTAGTTCACAAAATGTTGTAGGGATGTATCACTGGAAACGAAAGAGTTTACTTCTGGAACGTTTTGATTTTCTGCAAAAAGATAGGTAAATCGAATAATACCAAGAGCCCAAGGCTTACCTATATTTCAAGGGTCACAATTAAATTTCGCTAGTTTGAAAATTTTCAATAGTCCGCCAAAACTGTCTTTTCAACACCCTATATTAACCTATCGTTTCATTTCTTGCTCAACACCTAACCTTCCCTATCATGGGATTCCGCCACGTGTACGCCCACGATCCACTGCCCCTTTCCCTTTCCATGTCTATTCCACTTCACTTCACCACGTGCCTCGCCACCCCTCGAGCCCCACGCCACACCACCCACCCTTCGCGGTCAGCCCTCTTTATGGTCGGTCCCATCACTCGGCCATCCTTCGCGGTTGGCCCTCTTCATGGTCGGTCCCATCACTCGACCACTGTTCGTGGTCGGCCCTCCTCATGGTCGGTCCCACCACTAGGCCACCCTTCGCGGTCGGCCCTCCTCATGGTCAGTCCCACCACTCGATCACCCTTCGCGGTCGGCCCTCTTCATGGTCGGTCCCATCACTCGGCCACCGTTCGCGGTCGGCCCTCCTCATGGTTGGTCCCACCACTCGGCCACCCTTCGCGGTCGGCCCTCCTCATGGTCGGTCCCACCACTCGGCCACCCTTCGCGGTCGGCCCTCCTCATGGTCGGTCCCACCACTCGGCCACCCTTCGCAGTCGGCCCTCCTCATGTTCGGTCCCACCACTCGATCACCCTTCGCGGTCGGCCCTCTTCATGGTCGGTCCCACCACTCGGTCGCCCCTTATGGTCGGCCCCTCACCCGGCCCTCCTCCGCGTCACGCATCATCTTCGACCCACCTCTCGATCGGTTTTTGCCCCGCCAGTCTTTCACAACCACCATTTTCTTCCTTATTTCCTTCGTTGGACTAAAGCTGCACTCGGGAATGGGGGACTATTGACATGGGTAAGCCCATAAAAAGATACAGCCCACCACTTAGGGCCCAATGCACAATTCAAATAGTAAAGCCCAGCGTTGCTAGAGCTCAACATGTCATCAAGAACCAATGACACTTAGACACGTGGCAGGTGAAGGACAGACCACATAAGTAGACAAAGATCCTGCAAAGTTATTGCACTGCACATCAGCCATTAATGAAGCCCCTTACAGCATTTATTGTGATAACCCTTCCCCGTCGAGACAGAACGGCCTCACCGTGAACAAGGCAAGCTAGAGCATAGACTTTCGGCCAAGATGGCAGGTCGGAAGGGACAACGGAATGATTACCAAAGGATATAAGTAGACGTCGAAGACAAGAAAAAAGGTTAAGCTTTTTATCTCTACATTCCACTACTTTTTCTAACTTGCTTGTCGGAGGGTTCGCTGGGGGACTCCCCGTTTCCCGTTGAACTCTTGTGTAGGTTCCACTGCATGCTTGGTATCTCGGACACTGGTTCGGGAAGCGTGGATCATTCCGACCCATTCCATCTGGAACACGCTGCATCATCATCATTAAATCCAAATTTAGATGATCTACCCGAGGCCAAAAATAATACTTCATGAAATAAAAACCTTTATTATGGTTAGAAAGAAAAAAAACAATGAGCGACTCTATTGTATTGCTGAAGTCTTTCAATAGGAGGTGATGTGCATCCATAGTAATCTTGTCGCACTACACGCTATCC
>CM069910.1:24605807-24672261 GCA_036172215.1 Camellia granthamiana | reverse complement strand
CGTGACAGTTCCCCGGTTCGGTCACTTCTTTATCCTGATCAATGTAATCTCGGAGGTGTCCAGCTACTACTAGGTCCTCCAAGTGTTGCTTCAGTGCCCTGCAGTTTTGTGTCATATGCCCCCTGTCTTGGTGATAAGTGCATCTGAGCTTCTGATTACGCTGAGCTGGATCTCCCAACATTTTCGGCGGCCAAACAAAGAAAGGCTCCCTCTTGATCTTCTCCAGGATACGATAGATTGGTTCCTTGAATACGGTCATGACTGCTTCGTGAGATTTGGACTTATCCACTTTATTCACCGTGAGCCCTCGGTGTTCTCCTCGATCCGTTTTCTTCTTATGCCGAGCTGTTTGTTCTGCTGACACTTCCTCGATGGGGATCTGATCATCTTCGAGCAAGTGTACTGCTCAATCCTGGCACGCAAATCTTTCAACGCTGTGGCCCGGCACTTGGTAAGTGATTGTCTCAACTTACTTTCCGGGCGCAGACCATGTTTGAAGGACATAACAGTCATTTACTCACTGCACACATTTTCCTCCAGGTCATTGTACTCTTCCCAATACCTCCTGGCATAACTGCGCAACATTTCTTTCTGCTCCTTTCGGAGACCGAATAGTGTATTTGGCTATTTCGGGATCTTAGTGTTTGAGACGAACCTAGCTAGGAACTCTTCGAAGAGCTGCTTCCAGCCATGAATTGATCCAGCAGGGAGTCGATTGAACCATTGAAGTCCGGTTTCTTCCAAGCTGGATGGGAAGACTTTGCACATCAGTGCCTCATCTCGGCTCCATAGAGACATCATCTGTCTGAAATGGCTAATATACGTCAGTGGGTCCGACTTCCCATCGTACGAAGTGAACTTTGGTGGGGTGAATTTCTTTGGAGGTCTCATGGCCTCAATTTTCGGGGAGAATGGCGAGGAGACGAGCCTATCCAGCGCTCGGTGCTCTCTCTGGTGAATGGTACAGTCCAAATGATCCCGATGTTGCTCGTTCTGCTTGTTGTCGATCAACCAAGTATGAAGGTCTTGAGAAGGGTATTCAGTCTGTTGGCTAATTGTCTTTTGCCTCTTAGCCTTTCTCCGGCGTAACGCACAGGTGTGGCTGCTCACCGCCTCACTCTGTACCGGGATTGGCTGGCTTTGCTGCCCAGACTCATTTCTGGGGAATTTCTTTTCTGGTGGCTCTCTGGATAAGCTCCTCCATCGTAAGCGAGAGGGCTCCGCTTTAGTCTTCTTCTCCGTTGGATCACCCAGCACCCTTTTGAGTTGCGCTTTCAGCTCTTGTATCTCCATCCCCATGGAGTCTATGATTCGATCTCGGTAATCCTTTTCCAGAAGAAAGTGATGAGAAGAACCTCCAGCGAAGGGCAATCGATGCTCAATGGATTCGGGCGTCTGGTTATTGTTTCCAATTTGTTCTTCTAGGACTGTTGGGAGTGCCAAGCCTTTGTCCTTTGTCTTCTCTGTCTGTGGAGTATGTGTCGAAGGTGGGATGTCCTCAATCCCCATCGCCGGAACTGAGTGCAGAGCCTAGAGATGAAGTGATCCACGCTCACCGCACCAATTGTGCGTACCGGATTCCGCACTAGATGAAAGTAGATTGGGGCTCCACGCTCAGTTGAACTATCTAAGGATTGAGGTTCCTGCCACAAGAAGCACCGTAAGAGCTGCCCGGTCGAGGTTGGCGGATAACCCCTCCGGTGTGGAAATCAATGATCGGAGAAAGAGTATAGAGAGTTTAGTTTGTAGTAAGTGGGGTTCAGCTTGGAACAGTTACCTTCAATGTGAAGTTCATGTTGTATATATATAGAGTTCCTTGCTTGTTTCTCAAGATGGTTTCATGGAGCTTTGGTGCTACCAAGCTTCCTTTAACATTGCTCAGGGTAGGGGACCATCAGGTTGTTGATAATGGATGCACATAGTTGTTGTAATCATGCTGATAATAGATCACATTCCCTTGATTAACCAATTCCGTAATTCTAGGGGGAGGGGACCAGCTGAGGTGGCATCCTCTATGTGCATGCATTCACAGCTTCCACGTTTCTCTACGAGGTTTTCCTCAGCTCGGTACCGTTGTGCCTCGGCTCGGCCTTTTACAAGATTGTTTATAGAGATGGGCTGGTTCATTCGGATATCTTTGTATAGGCTCGGCCTACTTTAGTTCTGATGATGGGTTCGGTCCATCAGCTCGGTCCATAGAATGTGTCTTACAGCTCGGCCCTAGCCCAGTATCGCAGCTGGGCTGGCCTTTCCACTGCGCGTTGGGCCCAAGTGCTTGAGGACTTGGGTAGACTGTTGATCATGGAGTTGGGCTCGATTGGCTTGCCCATATATTCATCTAATCTGCTTGGATTTGGGCTTTAGTGGATTGGGCCGGCCCAAGGCTTGGATCCGACCCATTTCATATTCAGCCCCTTCAAAAGGCTTCTTTTTGACTAGGCAAGGACACTTGTCATCTATCAAGACCCCCATCTACCATTTAATGACTCATGTTTAAAGGAGGATTTGGTCAGCCCTATCCTTGGGGAACAAACAACCATCTGCTGAGAACAGGGAGAAGGTTGAGACAGATGTTAGCTTAGGATGCAATCATGTACCCCACTCCCAAGATTTTATGGAGATTTTCATGAGGTTGTTACAAATTTTCAGGAGGCAGTCCTGATTTTTAAGAGGTTCCAGCATTTATAAATACAAAAAATAAAGATTGAGCAAACTCCAACCAATCAATCATTCAACACAATGCAATATATAGCACCAGTGCTATTTATCCTTAGTCTTGGCTGTAGTTCAACTTATGAGTAGATTTGAAAGGCATATTTGCCATAATTTTAACCTTAGATCATGACATCCGTGTCAAATTAGTTATTTTTTGCTTTCATAGACACTGTTTTGAAACTTAGATTGTATTTTAATTTCATTTTATAACTCAATTTCATATTTTCAAACTTGCTTTTATACTTTTGTAATTTTAGTCCATTGAATTTTTGAAACTAAGTATTTTAGTGTTCATTTCCTTCTATTTACTACTCTTTTTACCAGTAAAAACTCTATGGAGATTTTAAATTCTCTTAATTGAGGCAAAACAAGAACCATGAGATTTTACTTTTTGAACTTCTACACAATCTCTTGTTTTCAAAAGTCAATTTTTTTCAAAAACAATTCCACAACTTAGGCACTGTTGCCTTGGCACACCCGCAAATCAACCAAAAACGCTTAAATTTTAGCTAAAATTTGTGTTTTAGTCAAATGATATAAATTTTATATTTTTTGCACGAACAATTTGAATTATCGATATAATGTGTCAAAAAATCAATCATTTTAGTTTTTTTTTTTTTTTAATAATTCGGTGTCTAATTAATTTCAGAATTCTAAAGTTAACGACTAGACAAATCTCTAATAACCTCTTGGGTGACTTTTTATCGCTCGACCAACTCCTTAAAATTCAATCATTTTAGTTTATAATAACTACAAAATTATTATTTTTCTCATCTATATAATAAGACACAATAGTTTTTGAAAATGTATAAAATGTATGAGAGATACATTTGGTATTAACGGTATAGATCTTTTCAAACAAATATAAACAGCTAAGATCAATTTTTTTCCCGCCCGTCTCTCTGTCTCCCCTCTTTCATCTTTGCCCAAATCCATCCTCTTTCATACGCTCTTCTCTCTCTCTCTACCTCTCCTCTCTGCCTCTCCTCTCACGACGACACTGCCACTCACTAACTACCCACTACCTCTCCTTGCCTCTTGTTGTCCTTTCTTCTCTTGACCACCGACTCTCTTTTCCCACCCTCCTTTTTCGCCATTTTGGCGAAGGAATTAAAAAAAAAATTCTTCGATTAAGTGAGAGGAGAGAAAGAGGAGGACATCGTCGTCCTACCTAGTCGACGCTGACACTGATGCCCTGTCTTGTCGCTGCCGACAACGAAGCTGTTCTTCATAAGGTAAAAAGCCCCAATAATAGATTTGAAATAAATAGCTATGCTAGAGAAGATGTCGCAGGAATTTGTGATGTTATGGAGCTAATCTGTGATGTCAGGTAAAAGGCCCCAATTTAGATTCAGTTTAAAATCATTTTTTAAATGGGTGTTTATTTCAGTTTGATTTCTGATATGGAGTTTTACTTTTAAATGGGTGTTTACTTTTGAGTTTGCTAAATACTCTTGAAATACTGATATGGAGTTTTTCTATATATATTGGGCTTTTTGTGTTTTTCTATTCTTTTGTTCTTTTTTCCTTTATTTGGGAGTGGTGATTGGTAAGCTGTGATAAAAATAAATATAGTTTCAGCATTGCCTATTATTTTTTTAAGACACTGTAAACAATTGTCCCCTTCTGTATGTTGTTCATTTGTTGTTTTATCCATTGAATTTTATTGCATCAGTTTAGGCTTATAGTTTATTTAGTTTAAATCAAAATTTTGTTTTTGTTGTGGTAGGGGGTTGGCTGCTGCCCATGAGCTAACCAAATGGATTCAAAAGGGGGTTGATTTGATATTTTGCTTATGGTCATGTATTGCTTAACAAATATTCCAAATTTATTTAAGGTTGGAAGCAAAATGAATCTGAATGGGTGTAGGTCAAGATTGAAGAAGATAATGGAGTGTTACATACACAAAACTAATGGGACTAAACTGATATAATAAATGGGTTTAGAGTTCCAAGAAGAAAGAGTTGAAAAAAATAAAACCCAAGAAAAATATGGATTGACTTTTGTAAATTAATGTTTTTATGAGTCATTAATTTGTATCTGCGTTGACAATGTGTTGTGTTTGTTGGTAGTGTTTGCATTGGGTAACCTATTATTATTGTGCTACAATGTTTGTGTTTAGTTTGAATTGGGTGGTCTATGAAAAACCTTTTATTAGTGTGACAATGTGTGTATTTGTTTTGAATTGGGTAGTCTCTTTTAATTTTCATATCTTTTTTGTATTTTACAGGTGGATAAAGACTAGAAGCAAATTGTAATATCAGCTCCCTTTTTACAGGTCTACATTATTTTAAGTTTTTTTCTTATCTCTCTAAAGATTTTATATTTATTGTTGTGGGAGTTAAAATATTGCTAGAGATGTCTAAACTAAATGTTCATTTTTTTGATTGCTGAATGTTGAAAGAGTGGCAATCTCGAGTGAGCAACAAATTGTGCATACTTTGTTCAATTTGTTTGAAAAGATATGATAATGTCTGAAAGTACATTTCTCTTTCATCTTTATCCTAAATAGCATTCTAAGTGGCACAGTTGTCTTAGTAGTTTAAATGAATTTTAATGTGTACTATTTGGGAGTTGTTTTATATATTTTTGAAGGGTGACACTTTTGCTAAGTAAATTTTAAATTTTCTACTTTTTTCCAAGAAAATATGTCATGTTCCTAAATACTTCTATCTAGACTTTATGTTCTTAAGTAATTTTTTGAAATATGTCATGTTCCTAAAGTAATTTTGCTTTTTTAATTTTCTTCCTTATTCATGCTAAATACTCAACCACTGTTGGTTGGATATGCTCATTTTCTTTGGAAAAATTCACATTGATTGAAGTTTGTAATTTTTTATTTACCAGTGTGAGCACTTCCAAATTGAGGCATGAGTTACAGTTATAAAGGTAAATTCATTATTTAATTATTAAGCTTCGTTGGAGGGTTTATTTAATATGATTTGAATTAGGACCATAAAATAATTGCTGCTGTCCTGTAGCCATATTTAATTTTACAGTTTATATTATGGTTGCTGGTTTGGTACTGTGTTGATATATTGATGGCAGTTAATTTGTTTATTGTGTCTATTCTATATGTGGATTGATGGATTTAGTGTTAATACATTAAAAATTCACACCAAAATGGCTGTTTGATTTTTGTACAAGTGTAACATTTGAATATGTATTCTACAATTTTATTGGAATTCATTGTGTGATTTGACTTAGATTATCATTGTGGGTGTTCTTTGTTATCTTGCTGCCATATTTGAAAGTGGAGTTCAAGTGCCAATTAATTGAGGGTTATTGCCAATTAATTTGTTTCTTTGCTTCTGTTTAAATTTTGAATTCATAAAGTAAATAGTAATCTGCTTTCTCTTTTAAAAGGGCGTATATGGGAAGAAGTGAGGGAATTCAAGAACACAGTTTATAAGCAAAACCATATGAACACAGTTTACATGTCATCCATAACTTCTCTAGAATGTTGCTTCTTCTTTTTTTGTTTTAAGCTGATAGTGTAAATTTCTTGGTAATGTTCTTAATCTATATAATAAGATTTCGAAAATGTATAAATTGTATCAGAGACACATTTCCTTTGAATGGTCTAGATCAATCCTAATCAATATCTAATGGTTGAGATGAATTTTTTTGCCGCCTAAACACTCTCTGCTCTCTCTCTCTCTCTCTCTCTCTCTCTCTCTCCCCCACATTTGCCCAAACACCTCTCTTCAACTCCCTCTCTACACATTCTCTCTCACGTTCTCTCTTTAACTCCCTCTATGGTGGATCTCTCTCATCACCCATAATCTTCTTCAAGGTGTTGTGGTACAGAGAAATTGTGTTCTACAGAAGTTGCTACTCAGCACCACCGCCGTTGCTCATCATCACCACTAGCATCGACACCCACCATCCCTTCGAACTTGCACTCGCAAGGTTCGATTTCTACCTCTCCCCTTCTCTCTCTGTTTTCGTTTTTGTGGCTGTTCCTATTTTTGTGTTTCCCTTGCTGCAACTCCCCTTCTCTCTCAGTGGATTTAAGGTTTTGATTTTTGCCCTAATGACAGTAAGTCTTTGCGTCATTGCAAGGTTTGTCTTCAGTTTAGTGTGTGCCAACACCAATAAATAGAATCTATTTATTATTTCTTTTAATTAAATTGCACCACTGCTGCTTA
The DNA here is from genome assembly GCA_036172215.1 of Camellia granthamiana. Lineage (NCBI taxonomy): Eukaryota > Viridiplantae > Streptophyta > Magnoliopsida > Ericales > Theaceae > Camellia > Camellia granthamiana. Next base: position 24,665,395 of record CM069910.1, on the reverse strand, counting down.
TCATCGTCATCAGTCTACTGCCACCATTGAAGAGGAAGATTAGCAAACAACAAAAACCCATTCAGCATCAACACCCACCCTCCCTTCGAACTCGCACTCGCAAGGTTCGATTTCTGCCTCTCAATGTGTTCATACACTCAATGTGTGTCGGTACCCAATTTCTTGCTCACTATAATAGTGTTGTTGAGTAAAATTTGTGACAATTCTTAACCAATCTGTTTGCATAGGTAATTTCCTGACTACTTAATTACCCAGAACAAATTTCCTGACTGCCAATCTTTGTGCTCAGTACTCTATTGCAATTATCAAGATCCAAACATAGCATAAGAAAAGCCTAATTGCCTGGTGCCTTTGCAATTATCATCATTAAGTGTTTTAAGAAAGATGGTTGTGGTTTACAGAATATTTTGTGTTCTCTCCTCTGTTATTGTGTGCTCTCATATTTTGTTATTGTGGTTTACAGCATCTTTTGTAGTTGGTTATGGTTACATAAACTGTTTATATGAGCAGAATTTTTTTGAAATGATATGTTATTGTGTGCTCTCATCTTTTGTTATTATGGTTTACAGCATCTTTTGCAGTTGATTGTGGTTATATAAACTGTTTATATGAGCAGAATTTTTTTGAGCAGAATTATATGAGCAGGCTCTCATATTTTGTTATTGTGGTTTACAACATCGTTTGCAATTGGTTGTGGTTATATAAACTGTTTATATGAGCAGAATTTTTTTGAGTAGAATTATATGAGCAGAATTTTTTTGATGATCTGTTATTGTGTGCTCTCATCTTTTGTTATTGTGGTTTACAGCATCTTTGCAGTTGGATTCCCAAATTTTGTGTTTGTGTGTTCTCATCCAATACTTCTCTCCATTTCTTTGTTTGTGTGCTCTCATCCAACCACATCATCACCGTACCGTTGTTCAATCAACACGACCACCAGGTTTCTCTCCCTTTCTCCCTTTGAGTATTGAGTATGAACATGTTCTCTTCAGCAATAGCTATGTTTACATAAATGTTTGCATGTTAATGTTCAAGTTCGCTGACTTCTTTCAGGTACATTTTCATGATATTTTGATTTGCATGTTAGGGTTCGCTGACTTCTTTTAGGTATGATTCTTTGTTCAATTTCATGATTTTGGGGTTGGAATTTGATTGTTTTACTATGAAGTTTTTGAGTGGCGCTGTTGGCAAAATTGAGGGTTTTTGAGTGGAATCAATGCTATGTTTAAATAAACAACTTTTTTTAGTTTATTTGGGTTACTAATAAATTGGTGTAAGTTTCATGTCTTTATTTAGGAATTTTTTTCCTTCCTGTGAATTCACTCTCTACTCTTTGAAAAAAAAAAAAAACAAAAATCTTTTTGATTGATTTTAATTCATTTTGGACCATAACTTTAGAGAAGCAACTCATCAAGTAAAATTGGAAGCTATCTCCTATGATCAAGCAATCCTTATTCTCACTTTCACTGTATACTTTTCGCGAACCGGAGAGAAATATGGTCGCCTTTCGTTGACATCTGTGAGTCCTTGATATTGTTATATAAACTGTTTATTGAGTCCCTCCCCTCTGTTATTGAGTCCATTCAAACTCACAGAATTTTTTTGAGCATAATTATACGAGCAGAATTTTTTTGATGATTATTTTTTTTTAGTCAGATACCTTGTGTTCTCTCCTCTGTTATTGAGTTTATTTATTATTTTATTTATTGTGTTTATGTGCTATGATTTTTGTTCCATTGTGAATAGCATTTAGATAGCCAAATTTTGTGTAATGAGATTGGATTCCCAAATTTTGTGTTTGTGTGCTCTCATCCAATACTTCTCTTGCACTAGGTTTATGCAAAAGCCTATATAACAATGCTTGCAAGAATATCAAAACCACTACTCTAATTAGTTAATTATTTAGAACAATGCTTGCAATGATATCTAATTCCCATATTGATGATAAGGGAATTAAAAGAAACAATACAAAACCTTGATAGATATTCTATTACTATGGATAATTTTGGGGGCTGAGTAACAGCAACCATGACAAGAACAATAAGTAGTGAAGTTAGAACATAGCAATAACTAAAAAATAAATAAACAAAAATAAAAACCATCAAATAAGCTGATACTCCTCAATTTCAGAGCTCAGTTCGTCTAGAAAGTTGTTGATGGTTACCTCCCTTAAAAATTCATTGATTCGCTCTGGATGAAAGTCTTGATCCATAAGAATCTTGCTTTTGCCTAAGCCCTAATTTTCATGAATGCTCACACAGAATGAGTTCCCAAAGGGTGAAGGAATGTTTTGTCACTCAGATTTATTAAAGTCATGCCACTGAAGAAATGTTTTCTCACTCAAGGAATGTTCGGTTGTAGCGTATGCTCGTGCCTAAAGGCACAGTGTAAATAATGTTAGGATTAGAATATAATTATAATCCCAACACTATTTAAATTTATTTTTTAATTTGATAAATTCACAAATTTATTATAAAATTTTGGAGTTCTCACAAAACTCCTCACGAAAACTCGCTTTTGCTTATATAATATATAGCTAGATAGATGTTTCATGGTGAGTTTGTTTCATGGTGGGTCACCAAAGCTCAACAATGGTTGTTTGCCTATGCCATTTTCTTGGTATAGAAACAGGGATTTTAAAAAAATAAAATAAATAATAGTATAATGATTAATAGTATAATGATGTTGGCTGGTTTTATTTTTGATTAAATAGTATAATGATGTTTAATAGTGTTGCTTTTGATTGCAGTGGTTCCTGTTGTATTTTTTTTTTTTCATTAAATTTTTTTCGATTAAAGGCATTGCAGTTTGGTTTCATATTCTGCTTATGGATGGATTTGAATAGTTTGAACTATTTGATTGTTTTATTTATTTATTTTTTTTTTTGCAGCTACTGTTCTCAGGGAAGAGGTTGCAGTCCACCTGATGAATTTAGATTTAGTTTTGGAACTAAAATTTGACAATATTATATGTTATGTTATGTGATGTTGTGTGTGTGTGTCTTTGCCCAGGAATCTGTTATGTTATGTGATGTGTGTGAGTGTGTGTCTTTGACAGTATGTGATGGTTTCGATGGCTTCTGTTGGGAATCAAATTTTGTTTTTTTTAATCTAAATTTTGTTTTGTTTTGTTTTGTTTTTTTTTTTTTGGTGTGTCAATTGGTTGGCTGCTTTCCATGAGCAAATTAAATGGATTCAAAAGGTTGGTTTCATATTTTGCTTATGGGTGGATTTCAATAGTTTGAGCTATTTGATTGTTTTATTTATTTATTTTGCAACTGCTGTTCTTAACATTTCAGTGCACCATGTTAACCCATTAAAGGTATCCTAATTCTTTAATAGGATGCTTGGCTTCTATTGGGAATTAAATTGTTCAATCTGTTTTTAGTTTACAAATTTTTTTTAAAATTTAATATTGTTATTTGTAAGTTACTAAAATAAATTTACTCATTTCTAATATTGTTAAATTTACTAATTTCTTATAGAAGGTTTGTTTATGTAGTGTTGATTGAATTTTTTTCCCTTCAATTTCTTTATGGATAACTGAAAGAGGAGTGCAGAGAAGTTGGGCATAATTGTTTGTGTTTCTTTATGGTTTTGATTTCATTTATATGAATATGAGATAGGTTACTATGAGATGACATAAGTCTTTTTCAATGAAATAAGTTTCTATGAATGGGTGACTTTTATTTGTTTTTTTGCTCTAAGATGAGATATGTAACGCCCTAAAAAAAAAATACATAAAACCCATCATTCTTGACATGTGACAATATAAGAGAAATAGACATCTTTCCATTTATCAGAGTAGTCCTTACAAAAGTATTACATGTTGACAACAAAAGTAAAGGCCCTATGGGCTTACAACTTTCCAAGCCAACACTTGGTTACAAGAAATGAGTACTAACTCATATACATATTAAGCCCTTGGCTTGAATTTACATGTAATACATCAAAAAAAAGCAAAACAACCAAAAAGTCTGCCTGCCTCTAGCCTCCCAAGCTATGCCCTTGGAGGTGGCATGCTACCGGTACCTGAAAATGGTATCCCATATAGGGTGAGCCACAGCCCAGTAGAAATATACTAAACCAACAATAAACAATGACTAAAATAACAGCATTCGATAGATGGTCCACACTTATATTTCCACTTATGACACATTACAGTTTCATGACATTCAAGTCCATGTCACATTTCACTTCCCACTTCTCTTTCAACTTTGAATTTGAAAACAAGGCTCAGAACCTAGCCAAATAACTTGATGAGATTATGACTCATCTTTTAAACACTTTTGAAATTCATAATGGATACACATTTTGGTGCTGTATCAATAACACATAAAAATACTTCCATACTTCACAATTGATAACGATATACATTTTAGTGCTATATCAAATCAATTCGAACACTTCCATAATCCACACTTGATACACATTGTAGTGCTGTATCAATGTCAAACAAAATCCGGTTTAGAGGTCCATCCCCTATCTTCCCCTAAACCGTGGAGTACATCCCCTATCTCCTCCCACATACACGATGTATATAAACGCAGATCATATACATAATCAATCAATACATAATGTTAATGTATTATTCCAACCGCTATATTTGTTAGCATACTCAATCGATTAGTTTTAGTTTGTCTAATCATCATGCATTGTCTACAACAATCAAGACTATCCTTCACCGATAGCCCAAAACAGTTATTTCTAAACAGAAAATAAACGCACCAAATGGATAAAATATCAACATTTTAACTAGGTGAGTGATAAATGATCCAACTACACCTTCTAATCCCATACATTCCCAATTTCAACATTCTCAACTCAATTTCTCATTTCTCAAAATTAATTTTACAAATTAATTTATCAATGTCATTAAGGTATTTCCCATAATTAACAAAACAACCCTAAGGTTCCATTTCTATCAATGACCCAACATTTACCTCATTTCTCCAAGCTAAACATGCACATAGGTTTATATAAGTAAAACCCCTTCTTTTGTAAAATTACATAAACGCCCAAACTTTCTCAAAATTACCCAACAACCCCCAACATATCAAAATGCTAAAATTTAAAGACAAAGTTCATAAGGAGGAGTAAGATATCCCTACCTCGAAATTTGAGCTCAAACGGAGATGAAGATCAAAAACCAACGTGCTCCAAATCCCAAGTTTTTCAGATTAAAACGAAGCCCTCAACCCACTCTATTTTTTTAACAAAGGACTAAGGTAGAAACTCACTCTAGATAGATCAAACCTTAGAGAGAAGACAAGTATAGAGAGAGAGGGAGTCGGATTTAGGGTTTGATAGAAAAAGAGAGATAAAAAAGTGATGTTTAATCCGCTGCTGCGATCTGATATATAACAGGCTCGCTCGAGCAACCAGACACAAAGAATACTCACTCGAGCGAAGAAAGTCTCGCTCGAGCCAACAACTCGAAGCTTCAGGTCTGCAACCCAGAAGCACGCTCGAGCGACAGAATGCTCGCTCGAGTGAGGAAACTCAAAACATACACTTCGCTCGCTTGAGCGAAGGAAAGCTCGCTCGAGCCAAGAAACACAACTCTCAGGTCAAAATGAGACGCAGACGCACGCTCGAGCGCAAGACTCCTCGCTCGAGCCACCAGACACAAAATTCAACTCTCGCTCGAGCGACCAAACCCTGGCTCGAGCAAAGGGTCCAAAACAAAGAGCTCGCTCGAGCGACAAACTTTTTCGCTCGAGCGAAGGACCAAAAATCTAGGCAGCAACCATTTGTTCCCAACACAACCAACCTGTAACAAACCTGCCCATCACATCCTATAACTCGAATACAAAGTACGAAAGGATGTAAACAAGGTATAAACAACTGCTAACATCCACAGAAACAAGTCTGGATCATTGTACAACAAGGGGTAAAACTCGGGATCGCTATAAGATAGGTCTTTTTTTATGAATGGATCTTTCATGTTCAAAAATTGTCACTCAGTATGGAAGGTTGAAACAGTGATTGTGCTTAATTGCTATTTACTACCTTCAGCTTGGTTTGCTTCTTCATATGTTCATAGAAATGATTTTTCATGCTTTTTGGCACTCACATTTGTGGATTGAACTGTCACATTTGTTTGGTTACTAATTGATAGTTGTAAAGAGCATGCATTTGTCTATTCTCTCTCAAATTGGCCCCTCTATAAAAACATGTATATTCAAATTGGTGAATCAAACAGTGAGAGTTGGATCTTATTTTTAATAACAAACAATGGGCAATTTTTAAGGGGTTAATTTTGGATAATGGAGCTTGCTTACTTATATTTTCTATTCTTCCTTTTGTTTCAGGTACATATGCCTTGGCTTGAAGGAGTGTTTGATTAGCTCATAAAAAGTTGTTGTGACTTTGTTTGCCGCAATGGTTGATTAGGTAATTAGTCTGCCTTCCATTGATGGATTTGTCAATAATTTGTTGCTTATCTATTGTTCAACTTGGCTTCATTTTACATGTTGTGAAAATTAAGAATCTTAAATTTTTATTAGATAGGCTTCATTTACATGTTGGCTATCTTCTGGATTTTTAGCAAGGTTCAGAACCAAGAAGAGTGAGTACTTGATTTTTTGATGGTGATAATTTAGGTCTTTTATTTTAATTTTTGAATTTCATACAATTTTGATGATAATCATTGTGATAATTTTTACTATAATTTTGAAAATTAACATGGTTTAGAATGCCTTTATGTTTGATTTTGCTTTGTTTTGATTAGACTTGAAAATTTTAGGTTATACAATGAATGGAAGTGTTGTGTGGGTCTATTAGTGAATGTTTCAAGAAATGGAGAGCAATGGCACAACGGCCCATTAAACAAGTGAGCGTTTTTTTTCTTCACAATTTTATATCTTTGTTTGGGGAACTAGAAGTTTATTTATTGAGTTTCTTTTTATTGTAATCTTTCTTCTTGATATAGGTGATTTTAGGGGTGGAAGAGAAATTTAGATCAGGTTGATTCAATAGAATAACTTTGCCTACTACTTTTTCCACACCCTATAACTCTACCAGTGCTTATAATCAATTAAAATTTTCATTTTAAAATTTAAACACTGTAGGCACAATTGTATATTTATTTTAAAATAGATGTGACAAACAAATATGATTATAATAAATTAAAATTTTGATTAGATGGGTTAGAGTCAATTTTTTTTTTCTTCTTCCCTTTACCCCTGTGACTCTTTGAAAATCCTAAGTGATTCGTGATTAGATCAAGATTAAAATATTCCAAATCCCAATAATCCAAAACACACAATCTAAATCAACAAGCACTTACGAAAGTGATTTAGATTGTTTGTTTTTCGGAATAAACAATAAATCGACACAAACGATTTTTACGTGGAAAAAACCACAATTGAAGAACCTTCAATTGTAATCAAAAATCACGGGCGAAACGCCACTAATCAATCCACTACTGAAGAAAGAAAGATTACAAAGATAATGCACAAATTACCCAACTCAGTCAATTTGCCTTCAAATCTTCTGTAACTCTTTCACCAAGCCTTCGTCTCGGAACTGATTCACCTGAAGTTGAATCCACAACTTCACTTGTCGAATTAACGACTACGTACAGAATCAAACACCTTTTGAAACTCTACGTTTGAATCTTCGGAATCCACTGAAGAGAACTCTCTTGAATTATAAAGTAACAAACTCCTTGATGTATGTATCTTAGATCATGGGTGAAGAACTCTCTCAAAACATCAAGGAAAACTCACTATAATCTCTTCACAAGAACACCTTAGAAAACCTCAAAGTAGATCTGAAAAGTAAATCCTAAAAATATCCTAAACAGATATAAATAGGCAGCTGAGTCCGTGATCTCCGCTCGAGCGCCCAACAGCCCGCTTGAGCTGCTTCAGCAAAATATGCGTATGACAAAACAGTGGTCCGCTCGAGCGCTAAATCACACACTCCAGTACTTTTACAGACCTGACAAAATACTGAGAGATCTAAAACTCCGCTCGAGCGCCAATGTCCCCGCTCGAGCGGGAAGAACAAAAACATAGAAAAAATAACAACTTTAACAACACAAAGTTTTGTATCCGGAATTGACAATAAAGGGACCTAACAATCTCCCCCTTTGTCAATTCCGGACAAAACATTTCTAAACAATTTTCCTTAAACACACGCACTAGACAAGATTAAAAACAAGGAAAAAAAACTCTAAACAACTCTAAAATTAAACAATCTTGCCATGAACAATCCACCCATCCCACTTCATCCAACATTCACCTGTGTAAAAATAACCAACACACCAAAACAAAACAAAACTGTGGAATAGCATAAGAAGTGATATAAATATTAAAGGATATCCACAATAAAAACAAAGCAACCGGAATGTATCATGCCATCCAAATATCCAAATATCAAAATGACAAAAGATATCAACAAAATATCCAAATATCAAAATGACAAAAGATATCAACAAAATATCCAAATATCAAAATGACAAAAGATGTACCACCAATATATGTCCAATGTCAACAAAAACTCTCCCCCTTTTTGGCCGGGAAGCAACAAGAAAACACAAAGATCATGCATCAGGAGGAGGTGGTGGCTGCGGAATCTGAAGTAGGGAAATGATGTGTGCTAGCTGAGTGGTAGTCTGGAAGGCAGTCTGCTCCAATTGACCAAGACGGCCATCAAACGCATCGAAGCGTGCATCCAGAAAGTCTAACTGCCGGGTCATAGCCTCCTCGAAATGCTGAAGCTGAGCATGAAGAGCTCGAGGTGGAACAGCAGCCTCCTCACCATTTGCAGCGGCAGCATCAAACTCGGTCTCCTCAGCTAGTCCAGCGGCTACACCTACAGAAGTACCTGCTCGAGAGGACTCCCCTTTAACATGAGCCTGACTTTGAGACACGGTCTTTTTAGTGAATGGTCTGGAGGGGAAGGCAAACTCATCATCCTCAAACACCGAAACCTCAAGAGAAGACAAAAGACGGTTGATCATACAACCATAAGGAAGGCCTAACTGTTTATTTCCAAAAACACCTATCATCTTTTTAATAATCAGGGTGGCAAGATCTATGGACATGTGACGGGCGAGACAAAACAAAACAAATCCTTGGTCTTGATTAATTTCGGAGGAGTGAGTGGTCACAAGGATGTTGGCACAAACAATAAGATTAAGCAGTCTAAACTCCGAAAGGAGTTCAAACTGTTTAATCAAGGCACCCGTAGGCCAAGGACGGGAAGCACCACATTACACCTCAGTCACATGAGAAAAATCACAGGTAGGACGGCCTGGAACTGGAAAAGGATAGTGCACAGGAGAGACTCTCTCAATTTGAAGAAGCTGGTGAATGAGATCAGGTGTGACAGAAATGGATTTGGACCGAACCCAAGTAGTGAATGAAGGCTCAATGTCACTAATTTGCTCAATATTAAAGTAAAATTCTCGAACCCAGTCGAGATTTTGTTGACCAGAAAAAGACAACACCAAATCACCACCAAGGGGGTCAAACAATGGACGGATGTGTATGGACTCGAAAGTATTAGGCTGGACAGTACGTTCTAAGTGAACAGTCCGAGCCTCAAAAGATTTATGAAACAATTTGGTCTGTTTGGCTGTCTGAAACCTCTCAGTATTAAAGGCAGGACGAGACGCTGTGGCCTTTCGGCGCTTAGGGGCAGACATGATGAAGCGAGATACAACTAAAATCCAGAAAACCCAACAAAGCCAAAAACCAAACCAAACCAAACCCAAAGAGCAAAATAGTCACAACACAGAAAACATTAGTAACATTAGTAGCAAGTGAGATTGAGAATAATGAAAATAAATATGACACTTACAATATGATGGAACTCACATACACAATGACTAATGTAGAGTTCAGACTGTAGGGCATAATAGCAATGTCAAACACCAAGTAGGAGAACAAATAACACTAGTGATCACTGATGAGAAACTAAACCCTTGCAAAACAAAACCATAGAGATACCATAGCAATACTTGTAGAGACCCATAGTCTAGCACATTCGAACCCAAACCCAACCAAAGTATGAAGACAAAAAGAACAATGACAAACCCTAGATCTAATGAACCAACAAAACACATAAGAAAAATATAAAATCCACCATAAAAAAAACCAATACGACTCAGTGAAAGTGTGTGACAGAAAGGAAAAAAAAACGAAACACAAAACACCCAAAAAACCCGAAATACAACCCCCAAATGTGCCGAAATTACAGAAAAAAACAGAGAAGAAGAGAGGGAAAAACTTACCAAAGGTGAAATCGGCAAGGAAGAGGAAGAAGGAAGGTGGAATCGAGCCCAACACAATGCACAAGCCAAACCCTAGGTCGGGGAATTTGAAAAGAGGGAAAAAAATGACCTGAAGAGTCGAGGGAGGGAGTTTTATACAAAATTGATCCGCTCGAGCAGAAAGTTTAACGCTCGAGCGTAAGTCAAAACACGCAGAGACCTGCTCGAGCTGTAACAAGGACGCTCGAGCTCAAATTCACCCCTCTCAGAACTGTAAAGCTAAGAACAAAGTACTGCAAGGCTCAAAATCACGCTCGCGCGTGGGAATATCCGCTCGAGCGGGACATTTTTTTTTATTTTTTAAATAAAAACAAGATACTCAATATCTAGAAGAGAGACCGGGAACAAGAGTAGATGATCACATTTGGCCAAAAAGAGTATTAAGATGAAATAATCTGCAATTCATGAATTCTGTAAACTTGCAATGTTTAAAAAACAATGACACTGGAAATCATGAGCAAAGCAGATAAAATATAATCATTGATCATAAACTACATGAGAATGTACAACTCAAAATCCAACATGAGAGCTCACAAAATAAAGTGTGTGTGTGCAATCTATGAGAGTCCACTGAGCTAGAGTTAATCCTAGTAGTGATCGGATGGCTGGACCTCCACCAAGAGTAACTTAACAATACAGAGGAAAGTCAAACCACTAGGAATCACGGGGTATTTGTTGAGTAAACGCGAAGGCTCCCCCTCAATCAATTAGTCCCTTTTTTTTATTATATATTTTTGACTTTTTCTTTCTTGTGGGCACTCACTGGTGGCATTCACGCTCGAGAGTATGGAAACCAAACCAGAGAAGAATGAAATCAATAATGAAGGCCTGGTTGGTGCCTCTGAGGTAGCCTTTTCCTAATTCCCGGACATCAAGGAACTGAGGGAGAAACCGTGGAAGTGAAAACAGATGGTAGATGGTTAAAAGACTCAACATCACCCATGATATACTAGTATCGGTCAATTCCACTGTAAATGTACAAGAAACACTGTTAGTGGTCCACAGAGAACTTTGATCACTTGTGCGGAAACCCCTGCAGCAATTTATCTCAAGGATGTATACAGAATGAGATCATGAGGTTAATGAGGATGGGCATTCAAAATGAGCTATGAACACTGAACAATGAGATCTTGTAAGCAGCATGAGTAGTGTACATAAAAAAGTTGGATGCAAGAAAAACAGATATCAATGATAATGAGATTATGGCATCTAAGCACAAATAAAGCAAAACACTTACACCTACTCAAGGAACAAGTAACACTCTAGTGATCGAGCATGACACCCAAGGTCTTTCTAAGGAACTCAAACCGAAGAAGATCAAGGGGTTTTGTAAAAATATCAGCTTTTTGATGCTCAGTGGGTATATGTTCAAGAACAACAAGGCCCTCTTCCACTAACTCTCGAATAAAATGATGACGAATGTCAATATGTTTGGTGTGAGAGTGTTGGACATGATTTTTTGAAATGTTTATAGCACTTGTGTTATCACAAAAAAGAGTGAGAGTGTTTTGTTCTATCCCATAATCATGAAGCATTTGCTTCATCCACAACATTTGTGCACAACAACTCCCTGCAGCAATCTACTCAGCCTCAGTAGTCGAAAGAGAGATGGCATTTTGCTTTTTACTATGCTAGGAAACCAGATTATTCCCAAGGTAAAAACACCCCCCGGATGTACTTTTCCTATCATCAGCACACCCTACCCAGTCGGCATCAGAAAAACCAATAATTTCAACTGTAGTATCAGTGGAAAACCAAACCCCATACCCCAAGGTCCCATTAACATATTTGATGATGCGTTTGACTGCAAGAAGGTGAGACTCTTTAGGACTGGCTTGGTAACAGGCACAAACACCGACACTGAAGGAAATATCAGGACGACTGGCTGTCAGATACAAAAGACTCCCTATCATACTCTTATAAAGGGTAGGATCAACATCAATACCAGAGGAATCTTTGGAGAGGTGAAGACTGGTGCTCATGGGAGTACGTGCATGTTTGGCAGACTCAAGACCAAACTTGGACACAAGATTTTTGGCATACTTAGACTGAGAAACAAACATACCCGAAGGAGACTATTTAATTTGAAGACCCAAGAAATACGACAACTCCCCCATCATGCTCATCTCAAACTCATGTGTCATGCAATCCGAAAAATATTTCACAAGATGTTCAGCAGTAGATCCAAACACAATATCATCAACATAAATCTGAGCAACAAGAATATGAGACTTAGTATGTTTCACAAATAAGGTCTTATCCACACTAACCCTTTGAAAATCATTATCAAGAAGAAAGGTAGTAAGTCTATCATACCAAGCCCGAGGGGCTTGTTTCAACCCATACAAAGCCTTGTCTAACTTATAGACATGATTAGGACATTTAGGGTCCTCAAACCCTTTTGGTTGCTCAACATATGCCTCTTCTTTCAAGTACCCATTCAGAAAGACACTTTTCACATCCATTTGAAACAATTTAAAGCCAAGATAACATGCAACACCAAGCAAAATACGAATAGATTCGAGACGAGCAACTGGGGCAAACATCTCATCATAGTCAACACCCTCTACTTGTGTGTAACCTTGAGCAACCAACCTAGCTTTATTCCTAACAACAATACCATTCTCATCAGATTTATTTTTAAAGATCCACTTGGTACCTATCACATTCATGTCTCTAGGTCTGGGAACTAGAGTCCAAACTTTGTTACGTTCAAATTGACCTAATTCTTCATGCATAGCATTGACCCAACTATCATCCAGCAAGGCCTCTTTAAAATTCTTAGGTTCAATTAACGAAACATAACACATATGTGATACCTCATCCCGAATCTGTCTTCGGGTTTTCATTCGATCCGAAACACTTCCAATCACCTGTTGAGCTGGATGATTCAGTTTCACCCTTGCTGATGGTTTAAGCTCAGGACTTGCGGTGACAGAAGCAACAGGAGTGATGTCCCTTTGAGCACTCTTTGGACTTGAACTTACCTGTGAGGATGGTGCTGTAACAATTTCTTGTGATTGGACCGCAGCTTCTCCTTGATTTTGTGGTTCAGTATCCAAGATTGAAGACTCACCATTGTCATCCTCATTTGTTGCTGGAGTAGGTGCACCTGTGTCATCTATAACCACATTGATAGATTCCATTAAAGATGAAGTCCGCAGGTTATAGACTCGAAAAGCCCTACTGTTAGTTGAATACCCTAGAAAAATACCTTTATCACTTCGGGAGTCAAATTTGCCCAAGGGCTCCCTATCTTTGAAGATGTAACATTTACTCCCAAAAGTTTTGAAGTATTTTACATTAGGTTTCAATCCCTTCCACAATTCATATGGAGTTTGTAAAGTGCCGAGCCTTAAATACACGCGATTTATGACATAAACCACAGTATTTAGGGCTTCAGCCCAAAACTTTGGAGGAAGTTTCTTACTAAGGAGCATGACCCTAGCCATTTCTTGAACAACTCTGTTCTTCCTCTCAACCACTCCATTTTGTTGTGGAGTAATAGGTGCAGAAAATTCATGCTTAATTCCATGCATATCACAAAAATCCGAAAACGAACTATTTTCAAATTCACGACCATGATCAGTTCGGATTCTAATGATACGTCCAATGGAAACACCCTGTTCATTTTGGATTTTAAGGACTAAAGCCTGGAAAGCATCAAACGTATCAGATTTTTCCCTTAAAAAATTTACCCAAGAAAACCGAGTAAAATCATCAACAGTTAGAAAAATGTATCTTTTACCTCCAATGCTTTCAGTGCGAGTAGGACCCATTAAATCCATGTGAACCAATTCAAGAGGACGTTTGGTTGTAAAGCTGTTTACCTTTTTATAAGGGGCACAGGTTTGCTTTCCAAGTTGACATGGTCCACACACATGGCTCAAATTCTTACCCAATTTAGGTACTCCTCTCACAAGCTCTTTGTTGGCTATCTTAGTTAGGTCTTTGAAATTCATGTGACCTAATCTTTGATGCCACAAATCAATGTTACTTATGATGGCAGAGTGACAAGTGAGATCATTAGTAGTAACAATCTCATAGCAGTTATCAGATGTGCGAACCCCATGTAAGACAGTATTTCCCTTTTTATCCAAAATTTCACATTTATTTTTAGAAAACAATACTTCATGATGGGAATCACACATTTGACTAATGCTTAAAAGATTTGCTTTAAGACCATCAACAAGTAGAGCATTATCCAATTTGGGAAGACCAGCAACACTTATAGAGCCCTTACCAATGACTCTAGAAGTGCCGCCATCTCCAAAGGTAACAATTCCTCGTTAATATTTTTCAAGAGAGGTGAAGTAGGATTTATTACCGGACATGTGACGAAAGCAGCCACTATCAAGATACCACATGTGTGAGTCACGTGCTTTTAAGGCAGTGTGAACAACTAAACAAGTCAAATCATCTTTCCTTACCTAAATCCTTTTGGTCTTGGTCAATGTCTTGGCGTTGTGAACACCCTCATGAATCTTGGTATTCCGCCTAGACATGTAAGGTTGTCTCCTAACCCAAAATGTATTCGAATTTCTACCCTTTTGAGACACCTTACCAAACAGTTCATAGCAACAAGGATGAATGTGGCCATACCTACCACAATGATGACAAATAAAAACAGGTTTTACCTCCTTTTTGTTGATCTTACCCACTTTCGGTAGATGAAGAGAGGAATCATCCTGGTCTACCTTCAACTTTCCTTTTGCTTGAGTCTTCAGGTTATGTGAGGTAGAGGCCTGTCCCTTGTGAGCTGTTGCACATTAGCCTAGCCCACTTTTGTCACAACCCATTTGTTGAGACCTGAGGATGTCTTCTAGAGATTTGGAACCTTTGTTCCACATGGAGATTGTTGCTCTAGCAATGCGAAGTTCTTCATCTTTCTGACAGACTATCTCTTCCAATTTAGCTTGTGACATCTCAAGACTTTCAAGCTTTTCTTCATATGTGGAATACACCTTCAGAAGTTCATTCCTTTCAGTTTCACAGGATAGTAGTTTTCCACATAAGTCTTGCCTGTCACTCGAGATCTTGATGATATTTTGCTTTGCTGCTACAAGTTCTCCTTTCAGCCTGATATTCTCACTCTCACATGTTTTGAGCTTGAGAGAGAGTTTGTCGTTGATTTTGGACAAATTCAGAGATTCCTCGTACAACTTTTCGTAAGCTTGTTGTAATTCTTCGCCATTGACCTCATCATTGTCTTCAGATGTTTCATTATCCTCTTTTTGCTCTTCATTCTGCTTGACTTCATCCAATCTAGCAACTAAGACAGGGAAGTTGCTGGATGGTGGGGAAGGTGAATCTCCTCTTTCATGGAATTGGCTCAGAATTTCCCATGCATCTTTAGCCTTTGTGCAGTGAGCAATTCGTTGCTATTCTTCATAGGAAATTGCTCCACGAATAGTAATCAGGGCTCTCTGGTTGCCCTGATTGTCTGCACTTTCTGTATCTTCTTCACTGGCTTGCCAACCTTCTGGTTCAAAAGCTCTCAGAAAAGCTCTCATTCTGATTTTCCAATACAGGTAGTTAGTCCCATCAAAGGTGGGAGCATGATGCAAGTTCTGACCACGAGCTAAATCCGATGGCTTTGGAAGAGGTTGAGCGAAAGAGGACCAAAAAGCCATGAAAGCACTATCCCCGTCTTCACCGGATTCAAGTTCTTCGGGTTCTTGTTCCGACCCGCTTTCATCATCCCAAGTCACAGTGTAAACTTTCTTTCGATTCTTTTTCGAAGGGCATTCAAGGGCAATATGACCAAACCCTTGACATTCATAGCACTTTACCCCTTGCCCCTTTACAATCTTCTTTTCAGTTTTTTGAGCAAATTTTGGTGGAAAAGTTTTGGGTTTTTCATTACTCTTGTCTTTTGAAATAGGGTCTCTGAAATTAGGCTTCTTTTTCTTCAAAATTTTTTTAAACTGTTTTGTAAGCATAGCCGTCATCTCAGACTCTAAATCAAATTCAGTCTCCGGAGTTTTTGCAGTCTCATGAGCACTAGTGAAAGCCACACTATCTTTTTGTTTTTTCTTTGAAATCTGGTGGGCTTCATAAGTCTGCAAGTTTCCAACCAATTGATCAAGCTTGAGGGTATCAACATTCTGAGCCTCCTCAATGGCTGTCACTTTTGATTGGAACCTCTCGGCTAAAGACTTCAAAATTTTTCCAACCACTTTAGCTTCTGGGATTTTTTCACCGAGTGTGAAACAGGAATTAACGATATCACTGAGTTTTGCATAGAAATCATCAAACGTCTCATCATCCCGCATAAAAAGGGTTTCAAAGGCGGAGGTGAGACGTTGAAGTTTTGACCTTTTGATAGAGGTAGTACCTTCGTGAATTGTTTCAAGAATGTCCCAAGCCCCTTTTGCTACCTCACACGTGCACATACGATGAAATTCTTTAGGTGTGACGGAGCAAAACAGGGAATTGAGAGCCTTACTGTTCCAACTCGAGTTTTGGTAATCAGTTGTGTCCCATTTATCAAGGGGTTTAGGAATATCTACACCATCAATGGTGACAATAGGTTCACTCCACCCATAGATCACGTAGTGCCAACCTTTCTCATCGATGGATTTTAAAAACGCTCTTATACGAGCTTTCCAATAGGAATAGTTTGTACCGTCGAGTAAAGGAGGTCTATGAGTTGAGTTACCTTCACGAATAGAATCCATAATACTAGTCACACAAAATCACACTCCTATAGTTTTGATAAAACAAAGAGTGACCGGCTCTGATACCAATTGAAAATCCTAAGTGATTCGTGATTAGATCAAGATTAAAATATTCCAAATCCCAATAATCCAAAACACACAATCTAAATCAACAAGCACTTACGAAAGTGATTTAGATTGTTTGTTTTTCGGAATAAACAATAAATCGACACAAACGATTTTTACGTGGAAAAAACCACAATTGAAGAACCTTCAATTGTAATAAAAAACCACGGGCGAAACGCCACTAATCAATCCACTACTGATGAAAGAAAGATTACAAAGATAATACACAAATTACCCAACTCAGTCAATTTGCCTTCGAATCTTCTGTAACTCTTTCACTAAGCCTTCGTCTCGGAACTGATTCACCTGAAGTTGAATCCACAACTTCACTTGTCGAATTAACGACTACGTACAGAATCAAACGCCTTTTGAAACTCTACGTTTGAATCTTCGGAATCCACCGAAGAGAACTCTCTTGAATTATAAAGTAACAAACTCCTTGATGTATGTATCTTAGATCATGAGTGAAGAACTCTCTCAAAACATCGAGGAAAACTCACCAAAATCTCTTCACAAGAACACCTTAGAAAACCTCAAAGTAGATCTGAAAAGTAAATCCTAAAAATATCCTAAACAGATATAAATAGGCAGCTGAGTCCGCGATCTCCGCTCGAGCGCCTAACAGCCCGCTCGAGCGGCTTCAGCAAAATATGCGTGTGACAAAACAGTGGCCCGCTCGAGCGCTAAATCACACACTCCAGTACTTTTACAGACCTGACAAAATACTGAGAGATCCAAAACTCCGCTCGAGCACCAATGTCCCCGCTCGAGCGGGAAGAACAAAAACACAGAAAAAATAACAACTTTAACAACACAAAGTTTTGTATCCGGAATTGACAATAAAGGGACCTAACACTCTTAACTCAATATATTTTAGTTTTATTGGGTGAAAATCATCTGTTATTTTGTACAAGAGTTGTGCCTATTCTTTCCTTTCTTTTCTTTCTTTCTTTCTTCTCCTCTCATTTTTTATTTTACTTTCAGAGTGAGGATTGTAAGTTGTGATAAATAAATAAATAAATAAATAAAAGGTAAATTACAAACACACCCCTTGAGGTTTACTTAAATTACAAATTATCCCATGTGGTTCTAGAAATTACATTATGCCCTCTAAGATTTCTAATTTCATAACAAATAGGTCCTTTTATTAATAAATCATCAGGTTAATTAACAGTTTTTAATAATGTTAAAATTTTATTTCAATTAATAATTCAGATAATTTTATTATTGTATAGGTGAACAGTTAGAAATTTCGTTTTTCAATTATTTTTGTTAAATAAAAAATTCTGATAGGGAGGTATTTGTAATTTTCCAAACCACAGGGGACAATTCGTATTTGAAGCAAACCTCAAAGGTGTATTTGTAATTTACCCAAAAAATTATACTTTCAGCTTTGCCAGTTATTTTGTAAGACTCTATAAACAATGCTGAGATTGGCTCAATCAGGTCTAGAAAGAATTTGTAAAAGAAAAAAAATAACGAGGTCTAGATTAACAAAAGCCAGTCTTAAGCCAATTGGTTGTTTCTTTTTTTTTTTTCAAATATTTGGTTTTGGAACTAAATTAATTCAGTAGACCATCTATGTTATTAGTTAGTCATCCTGGAGTAATAAGTGATGGCATAAACTTACTTTATGCTTGAAGTAGTTTAAACATACTTTACACTTTTAATTGGATGATTATGCATAATGGTACCTCATAAGTGAAGAAGAAGGTGGTTTCACTTTCAACCCTTAATGTCGGTGAAGTGCTCTCTTAAATGTTGTGGGCAAATTCTTGGTGATTGATTTGGAGTATACAACATGTTATCAATCACCTAGAAAGTGAAAAGTATGTAATCCCTTTTTTTTTTCTTTTTTTTTTTTTTAGTAGGCATGTCAATTGATTGGTTTGAGGAAAATGTGGTGTTGGGTATGAGGTGAGGAAAAGCTGTGACTAAAATGATTTTTTCAATGTGTTAAATTTTTAATGTGTTTCTGAATGGTTTTGATTCCAAAAATATTAAAATGATAAATGAACCAGCACAAGTATTTGATTGTAATTTTTGTTTAAAAAAATAGTACAGCTAATTTTATTTAATGAACCTTGGGTATAATTTTAGTTAGATTTGCCCATTAACATTAATTTCAAGTTTGATTCTTTTTTTTGTTGCTTGCTAATTGTTATACATAATGCTTCAACTAGAAAATGAGTTATGCATTATCACAGGGATGGAAACTCAAAGGAGCACAATTATCCAAAAATGGATACTTCACACTAGGTAAGCTTTAATTGTTTAAAATTTTAATTTTGTTTGGTTTTACAGCCTTGAAAAATTCTTCTTCCTCATAACAAGACTCTCTTAGTCTTAATAAAGAAAATTGTTCGCTCCCCTTACAAAATTTGAGTTTAATTCTATTTGGAGGTTTGTATGATTTATCGGCATTCTAAATTGATCCATCTATACTATTATTTGCTTTTCTATTACTTTAGTAATGCATACATATGTCTATTCTCACTTCGCCATTGAATGACATTATTCAATTGACCATAATAATTATGTTCAATTCTTCTTAGTTCATAGCTATTGATTTTCCTATTTCTCATATGTATTTTGATGCGATTTTTCATGTTACAGTTTCTTTTGATGCAATTATTCTTCATTACAATTTCTTCCGATTTCTCATATGCATTTTGATGTGATTCTTCATAGCTATTGGTTTTTTGAAGCAAATTTAAGCGAGTGATTTTGTTGCAGGTCATTGATCCATATTAGAAACATTGGGTTATGTTGCTTCTACCGGTGTGTCATTGGTTGGCTCTCTTATGTTAAATTATTTATTTATTTATTTTTGGATTAGCTAGGATGATTCTTTTGTATTATAATGTTCATTGACCTTTACTTGAAGGAATTTAAACCTGATAAAGCGAAAGGGTTACCAGTTATGATACTAATTCAATAACATTCTTTTATTGAAGGTTATCCCATTCTAACTTGCTATAGTGTATAGATGTGTCATTTTGACGTGGATAAAAATCTAAAATTTACTATTTGGACTTTAAGTTTAGCAAATATTTCTAGATTCTTTGCATATGCTACATTCAAACATATAATTCATTTTTTGGACTTTAATTTTGAAATTTGCTATTTGAAATTTATAAATGCTTTCGCTAATTCAATGTGTAGAAACAATTTTAGTTTCTTATATGTGAAGTTTTAAGTCGGAGTGACATTATCATTTTGAATTGATTTATTACCATTGAGTTTCGTAGCATGTGATACCAAAAAAATTGTTAGCAGTGCCTTCAGACACGGGTCATCCCTAGTCATTATATATGTTTGAAAATTTTGTAAAATTGTCTTACATTTGGGAGGTATGATTGATTGCCGAGAAAGACATAAACAGCCTGACGTGCACGCTTTGTCAGCATATTTGGGCCATTTGGGAACATATAAAAAAAAAAAATTAAAAGTCAACTTTTAACTTATTTTAGGTTACATCACCTTTTATATAAAAAAAGTTTAAAAAATTAAAAAAGTCAAAAAAAATTAATTTTTAACCATTTTCTCAAAACACTTCATAATTGGTAGGTAGGTATATGAACGTCATTAGTAGTCAAATGAAAAGGAATTCTTAAAATTATTAAAAAAAAATATTATTAGTTATTAATTACTTAAAATTAATTATTAGGGAGCTTTTTTCATAAATCCATCTTTAATTACTTATGTTCCATTCAACCCATATTTTTTTTGACTATTCCATTAGGTCCTATATGAGATAAGAAGACCAAAATACCATTTTCATCTACTTATGTTCTATTTAGTTCATATTATTTTCTTATGTTTCAATAAGTCCTATGGGTGACATAATTACCAAAATACCCCTAATGTATCTAATGATGTTCTATTTAGTTCATATTATTTTCTTATGTTTCAATAAGTCCTATGTGTGATATAATTACCAAAATACCCCTAATGTGAATGTTCACACCGTCAATGTGAATGTTCATATCGTTAATGTGTAGGGGCCCGGCCCGTGTACAATGTGAATATTTACATTGACATGTTAACATTCATATTGATAGGAGTGTAAAATTAGCCCGCGGCCCGGGGCGAGCCCAGTCCGGCCCGTGACAATGTGAATATTCACATTCACATATTAACATTCACATTGATAAGACTGTAAAATTGGCCCGCGGCCCGGGGCGAGCCCGGCCTGGCCCGTGACAATGTGAATATTCACATTGACATATTAACATTCACATTGATAGGAGTGTAAAATTAGCCTGCGGCCCATGGAGGCCCGAAGCCCGCCCGCTGCCCGGGGCGGGCCCGGCCCGGCCCGTGACAATGTGAATATTCACATTGATAAGAGTGTAAAATTGACTCGCGTCCCATGGGCGGCCCGAAGCCCGTGGGCAGCCCAGGGCGAGCCCGACCCGGCCCGGCCCGTGACAATGTCAATATTCACATTGACATATTAACAGTCACATTGATAGAAGTGTAAAATTAGCCCGCGGCCCGTGGGAGGCCCGAAGCCCGCCCGCTGCCCGGGGCGGGCCCGGCCCGACCCGTGACAATATGAATATTCACATTGACATATTAACATTCACATTAATAGGAGTGTAAAATTGGCCCGCGGCCCGAAGACGACAGCTTCGGGTCGGGCCGGTGGGCCTAAGCCTAGGCTCGAGCTTAGGCCGGGCTTAGGCGGGACTGGCTATTTTTTTTTAATTCTTTTTAATTTTTTCTACCAAAATTTTATTATTTTCCACAAAAAAAGACATTGTGCCTCAGGTGGGCTGGGCCTCGGACCGAGCCTTGAATGGGCCTTAAGCCTGCCGATGGGCCGGGCCGGGCTTCAAAGTGATGGCCTAGGCCCTAGCCTAGGGTCTCGGACATGCTCGGGCCCGGACCCAAACGAGCTTGCCCCGGGCCATGGGCGGGCTTCGAGCAGCCCACGGGCCGCGGGCCAATTCTACATTTCTATCAATGTGCATGTTAACATGTCAATGTGAATATTCACATTGTCAACGGGCCAGACCGGGCCTACCCTGGGCCGAGGGCGAGCTTCAGGCAGCGGACAAATTTTACACTCCTATCAATGTTAATGTTAACATGTCAATGTGAATATTCACATTGTCATGGGTCGGGCCAAGCCCGCCTCGGGCTGCGGTCGGGCTTCGGGCCGCCCGCATTAATGTGAATATTCACATTGTCAATGTGAATATTCACATTGTCAACGGACCGGGCCGGGCCCGCCCCGGGCCGCGGGCTGGCTTTTGGCCGCCCATGGGCCGCCAGCCAATTTTATATTCTTATCAATGTGAATGTTAACATGTTAATGTGAATATTCACATGGTCAACAGGCCGGGCCGGGCCCGTCCCGGGCCGCCCACGGGCCGTGGGAGGGTTTCGGGCAGCCACGGGGTGCGGGCTAATTTTATACTCTTATCAATGTGAATGTTAACATGTCAATGTGAATATTCACATTGTCAACAGGCCGGGCCGGGCCGGGCCCGCCCCGGGTTGCCCACGGGCCGTGGGCGAGTTTTGGGTAGCCACGGGGCGTGGGCCAATTTTATACTCTTATCAATATGAATATTAACATGTCAATATGAATATTCACATTGTCAACGGGCCGGTCCCGCCCACGGGCTGTGGGCGGGTTTCGGGCAGCCACGGGGCGCGGGCTAATTTTACACTCCTATCAATGTGAATGTTAACATGTCAATGTGAATATTCACATTGTCAACGGGTCGGGTCGGGCCTGCCCCAGGCCGCGGGCAGGCTTTTGGCCGCCCACGGGACGCTGGCCAATTTTATACTCTTATCAATATGAATGTTAACATATCAATGTGAATATTCACATTGTCAACGGGCCGGGCCGGGCCGCGGGCGGTCTTTTGGCCGCCCATGGGCCGCGGACCAATTTTATACTCTTATCAATGTGAATGTTAATATGTCAACGTGAATATTCACATTGTCAACGGCCCGGACCGGGCCAGCCTCGGGCCGCCCATGGACTGCGGGCGGGTTTCGCGCCGCCACGGGACGCGGGACAATTTTACACTCCTCTTAATGTGAATGTTAACATGTCAATGTGAATATTCACATTGTCAACGGGTCGGGCCCGCCCCGGCTCGCTGACGGGTTTCGGGCCGTTCACGGGCCAATTTTACATTCCTACCAATGTCAATTTTAAAATATGAATGTTCACATCATAAATTGCTAACCGTTCAAAAAATATTTATAAGGGTATCAAAATTAAATATAAGGGCATAAGTGTCCAAGAAAATAGTGTAAATCAAGAAAAAAGACTTTATGGAATAAAACTATACATACATGGGACTAAATAGGTTAAAAAATTTCTTCATGGACTTCTTGGGGTAAAACACTTCTAAATAGGATTTATCAATAATTTTCTCTAATTATTATATCAAAATATGTAAAATTTGATTGTCTTTTATTTTATATCAATTAGTAATGCTACATACACTAATTAGTATACCAATTAGTCTACCAACATATGTTATAATATTACTATTTCAAAATTTTAAACCCCATCCATTATACAAATTACAACGACTCGAAACCTTTAAGATTATGCCGCATCATCTGTTAATACACTAATTGGCATACCAATTGATGCGTATAGTTTTATTCTTTCTATTTTCCTTCATTTTCTAATTGTTTGATTAATTAAAATGAAAATTAATTTCATGTCTTATGATAAAGATTTGAATTTTAAAATTCCTCCTTATAGATAAACATGTAAAAATTAATAAATAATTTATGCAAAATAATTTCATGCATGGTCTACATAAAAATAAAAATTAAATCACTAATTTAAAAAAATTAATTTCATGACTTATAGATAAATATTTGAATTTTAAAATTTCACCTCATAAATGAACACACAAAAATTTATAAATAATTTATAAAAATTAATTTCATAGTCTAAAATTTAAAAATTAATTTATAAATAATTGATTTAAAAAATTCAAATAATAAAATTTAGATAAAGATATGATTTATTAATTTATATCTATCAAAAACATATATCTAAATCTTTATTTTGATTTATTCATATATATATTTTTTTCTCCTTCCATCACATATTATCCTTTTTTACTTTGAATTTTTCATCTTATGAAATGTCCTTATCTATAACTTCTTATCTCTTTTAAAATTTTTAACATTCTCCTCATAATTTTTATTATTTGTTATTATCTATCGAATGATAAAAATAAAACTTTTTTTTTTTTTGGTTTTGAACGAACGAGAAGAGCATTAATAATGGGATGATGAAGACTGCATAGGAGGAGGTAGCACAAAAATCTCATAAAATTAATTTTTATCACTATATTTATCCAAGGTAAATTCAATTAGTCTCTTTTTGAAATTTTTATTTTTTTAATAATAAAGCTTAGAACCAATTTCTTATCAAATTTGTTTTATTTGTGCTTATTTTATTGAAGGATCAAGACGAGTAACACTTTCATATAATATATTAAATTAATAAAGAGAATACAAAGATGGCAAGGAGGTACTACACATTTGTTGATCTCTCTCTATTAATATTAATTTGCTAGATTATATTATCAATTTAGAGCCCGTATGATTTAATTCAATATCTATAATATGACTTTAGTTGCATTCGACCATTTTTTAGTTAAGTAGTCCATATATTTTTTTTGTTGGTATATAATGATTAAAGCTATTATTTATTATATTTCTTCAAGTACAATTCAAATAGTTTGTAATGAATTAAAATTATTTTCTTATATAACTTTTTATAATCCTACAAAGATTTTTTTCTTTATTTATTTTTTTAAATGTTGTAGGAACTATGCAAGTATTATTCAAGCTATGGAGAAAATGATTGTATAGAAGAATTTATACTTTGATATAATATGCATGTGTCATTGATAGAGGAGATTAAAGATAATTACTAACATGATCAATTAATGATTTATTTGAAAAGTTCTTTTTAAGAGCAGGGTAACAAATTTAGATTGAAGAATTTTAAAACTACTTAGAAATTATAATTAAAAGTTGAGATTTATTCAAAATTGGTCCCACAATAATAATATGCACCACTAATTTAAAAGTTTAAGCCCTGGTTTGGCTATCATTTTGGAGTTAAAAAAGCACAAAATGACAAAATAGGCTAAATAAGCTAATAAGACAAAATATCACACCCAACACATAATCGTTATACTTTTTCTCTCACAAAAGTCAAAAAAGCCAAAAAAATCTAAACCAAATAAGGTTACAAAAGCCAGGCTAAAAAAGTCACAGCACAAAAAGTTGGCTATATTAGCCCATGTCAAACGAAGTTTAAGTAAACTTTTATGAATTTATAGAGTTTCTCTCTCTTTTAATGCTTTGTTTTTTTTTTTTTTTTGGTTTTTTGTTTTTTGTTTTTTTTTTTTTTTCTCTTCAGCATGAGACTATAATTTGATGCAAGTTATTTATGCTATCAAATAATTGTGATACTATTACC
The DNA here is from genome assembly GCA_036172215.1 of Camellia granthamiana. Classification (NCBI taxonomy): domain Eukaryota; kingdom Viridiplantae; phylum Streptophyta; class Magnoliopsida; order Ericales; family Theaceae; genus Camellia; species Camellia granthamiana. The sequence goes on along the minus strand of CM069910.1, from coordinate 24,639,838 downwards.
TCAACAATCTTTATAATTAAATTTTTTTTATGCCTACCGAATTTTATTGTGAAATTTTGTGAAATAATTATTATTAACATCATGACTCGTCGCCATTAAAACATAATTCAAAATTAAGATAATTTATTTGTTACACAAAATATATATACTCCCTCCATCTCAAAATAATAGTCCATTTTGGAGAATCTAACCTTTTTTTAAGGGATTTTTATTGATAAGTCCAATTTACAAGTGTTTTAACCCAAGAAATCCATGAAGGAATTTTTTAACCCATTTAGTCCCATGTATGTATAGTTTTATTCCATAAAATCCATTTTCTTGATTTACACTATTTTTTTGGACACTTATGCCCTTATATTCAATTTTGATACCCTTATAAATATTTTTTGAACGATTAGCAATTTAATGATGTGAACATTCATATTTTAAAATTCACATTGGTAGGAATGTAAAATTGACCCGTGGGCGGCCCGAAACCTGCCCGCGAGCCGGGGCGGGCCCGGCCCGTTGACAATGTGAATATTCACATTGACATGTTAACATTCACATTAATAGGAGTGTAAAATTGGCCCGCGTCCCGTGGCGGCGCGAAACCCGCTCGCGGCCCATGGGTGGCCCGGGGCGGGCCCGGTCCGGCCCATTGACAATGTGAATATTCACATTGACATGTTAACATTCACATTGATAAGAGTATAAAATTGGCCTGCGGCCCATAGGCAGCCAAAAGCCCGCCCGCGGCCCGGGGAGGGGCCGGCCCGGCCCGTTGACAATGTGAATAATCACATTGACATGTAAACATTCACATTGATAGGAGTGTAAAATTAGCCCGCACCTCGTGGCTGCCCAAAACCCGCCCACGGCCCGTAGGCGGCCCGGGGCGGGCCCAGCCCGGCCTGTTGACAATATGGATATTCACATTGACATGTTAACATTCACATTGATAAGAATATAAAATTGGCCAGCAGCCCAGGGCGGGCCCGACCCGGCCCGGCCCGTTGACAATGTGAATATTCACATTGACATGTTAACATTCACATTAATAGGAGTGTAAACTTGGCCCCCGTCCCGTGGCGGCCAGAAACCCGCTCGCGACCCATGGGCGGCCCGGGGCGGGCCCGGTCCGGCCCGTTGACAATGTAAATATTCACATTGACATGTTAACATTCACATTGATAAGAGTATAAAATTGGCCTGCGGCCCATGGGCGGCGAAAAGCCCGCCCGCGGCCCGGGGCAGGCCCGGCCCGGCCCGTTGACAATGTGAATATTCACATTGACATGTTAACATTCACATTGATAAGAGTGTAAAATTGGCCCGCAACCCGTGGGCGGCCCGAAGCCTGATTGAAGCCCGAGGCGGGCTTGGCCGGACCCGTGACAATGTGAATATTCACATTGATATGTTAACATTCACATTGATAGGAGTGTAAAATTAGCCCGCGCCCCGTGGCTGCCCGAAACCCGTCCGCGGCCCGGGGCGGCCTGGCCCGGCCTGTTGACAATGTGAATATTCACATTGACATGTTAACATTCACATTAATAAGAGTGTAAAATTGGCCCGTGACCCGTGGGAAGCCCGAAGCCCAACCTCGAGCCGAGGCGGGCCCGGCCCGTTGGCAATGTGAATATTCACATTAACATGTTAACATTCACATTGATAGGAGTGTAAAATTGGCCCGCAGCCCGTGGGCGGCCTGAAGCCAGACCGCAGCCCGAGGCGGGCCCGTGACAATGTGAATATTCACATTGACATGTTAACATTAACATTGATAGGAGTGTAAAATTTGTCCGCTGCCCGAAGCTCGCCCGCGGCTCGGGGTAGGCCCGGACCCAAACCCGGGCCACCCATGGGACGCGAGTCAATTTTACACTCTTATCAATATGAATGTTAACATGCCAATGTGAATATTCACATTGTCAACAGGCTGGGCCGGGCCCGTCTCGGGCGGCCCACGGGCCGTGGGCGAGTTTCGGGCAACCACGGGGCACAGGTTAATGTTACACTCTTATCAATGTGAATGTTAACATGCCAATGTGAATATTCACGTTGTCAACGAGTCGGGCCCGCCCCGACCCGGGGCCGGGCTTCGGGCTGCCCACAGGTCACGGGCCAATTTTACACTGTTATCAATGTTAATGTTAATATGTCAATGTGAATATTCACATTGTCAACGGGCCGGGTCGGGCCCGCCCTGGGCAGCGGGCGGGCTTCGGGCCGCCCACGGGCCAATTTTACACTCCTATCAATGTGAATGTTAAGATGTCAATGTGAATATTCACATTGTCAACGGGCAGGGCCGGGCTCGCCCCAGGCCGCCCACGGGCTTCAGGCCGCCCATGGGACGCGAGTCAATTTTACACTCTTATCAATGTGAATGTTAACATGTCAATGTGAATATTCACATTGTCAACAGGCCGGGCCGGGCCCGCCCCGGGCCGCCCATGGGCCGTGGGCTGGTTTCGGGGAGCCACGGGGCGCGGACTAATTTTATACTCTTATCAATGTGAATGTTAACATGTCAATGTGAATATTCACATTATCAACGGGTCGGGCCGGACCCGCCCAGGACAGCCCACGAGTCGCGGGCGGGTTTCGGGCCGGCCACAGGGCGCGGGCTAATTTTACACTCCTATCAATGTGAATGTTAACATGTCAATGTGAATATTCACATTGTCAACGGGCCCGGCCCGGCCCGGCCCAGCCTGGCCCGGGCTTCGGGCTGCCCACGGGTCACGGGCTAATTTTACACTCTTATCAATGTTAATGTTAATATGTTAATGTGAATATTCACATTATGAACGGGCCGGCCCGGGCCCGCCCCGGGCGGCAGGATGGCTTTGGGCCGTTCACGGGTCGCGGGTCAATTTTACACTCCTATCAATGTGAATGTTAACTTGTCAATGTGAATATTCACATTATCAACGGGCCGGGCCGGGCCGGGCCTATTTTTTTGGCCTGTGGCCCGGCCCGGCCCGGCCCGACTCGAATTTTTCCGGGCACCCATGAGGATCGACATGGGCCGGGCCCCTACACATTGACGATATGAACATTCACATTGACGGTGTGAACATTCACATTAGGGGTATTTTGGTAATTATGTCACCCATAGGATTTATTGAAATATAAGAAAATAATGTGAACTAAATGGAACATAGGTAGATGAAAATGGTATTTTGGTCTTCTTATCTCAAATTGGACCTAATGGAATAGTCAAAAAGAATATGGGTTGGATGGAATAAAGCTCTTAGAAAATGGATTTATCAAAAAAGCTCCCTTTTTTTAATAATACAATTATTGCACTTTAAAAAAAAATTTAATTTTTCCAAAATTACCCCTTGATAGTACGTTTTTTGGGAAATATCAATTGTCATAATTATACTTTTTGTGTTGTTATGAATTTAAAAGAAAGGCAAAATAAGAAATTCATATTATGTTAGTCTTTGATTTTTGAAAATGGACTAATATTTTGAGACGATGACAAATAAAATAAAGGAATAATATTTTAAGATGGAGACAATAATTTATTTTTCCGTGTATCGCACAAGTTTCTACTAATATATATATATATAATAACAATTAGGGACAGATTCAAGATTATGACTTTGGAGGTGCCAAAATATATTTAACCTCTAACCAATAAAATTTGAAGTTCAATACCAATTTCTACTAACATGAAAAGAAAAAAAAAATCAATAATGTTTCGATAAAATATTAAACTATATTCCTTGTCAACATAGTTGAGTACCAAAAGATGATTATACAATTGAGAATATTTTTTTGCCCATATTCACTTACAAAAAGTAGTAACTATTTCTACATGCATTTATTTACTAAAATTAGGCATCTTCAATTGAGCTTGATACTCTTTCATAATATCAAAAACATGAATGATAGAGCCTACATCAAACCCTCGAGTGTCTTTTTCAATGTACGTAATCAAGTAACTAGCCAGAAAACCATCTTCCATCCTATTATGTAATTTAGACTTAACGAGTTTTATAGCTGAAAATCCACGTTCCGATGTAGAAGTTGAAACAGGTAAAGTCAACACAAGATGGATCAATCTATCAATAAGAGGATAGCTTGTTGACTTTTTTTGAATTTGCCAACATTTGACACAACTCAGAAATGGTTAACCACTTCTGAAACTCGGGAAGTATGGAAATAACAAGCTTATAGGAGCTCGCACCCCCCAAAATTATATATATTAGTTTGTATGAAAAACAATTCAATTACATATAGATATATGTATATATATATATATATCAGTTTGTACATAAAACATATAATTAAATTAAAATTAAGCAATCTAATTGAATTAGTTTTTTTTTAATTGAAGGCCTCATTTAAGTACAACATATTTTAGTTAAAAAGTCAAAAAGTTACTATAAGTTATCACATTACTCTGTACTTTTTTACATATCTTTTTATAAAAAACTAAAAAATTATTAAAATAACTCATTCCCAAGTGAGGCCTAATTAAGGTTAATTTGTGAGTTAGAAATTATTTGTATAAGAGAAGAGAGAAAAATACAAAAGAAGCAAAATGAGGCAAAATTCAGAGGGGTATTAAAGTCATCTTACATGTCATTAACAGAATTAGAGTTGTAATTTAATTTAAAATCATATGAAAATTATTTGCCTATCTTTAAATTATAGAGGGCAAAGTGTTCCATATTTAAATCAATGAAGAATAAAGTGAATTTTATCTTCTTTTTTTATTTTATTTATTTTATGCGTGTCTACATTAGAGTTCTTACCTTGAAAAGTTAATTAAATCATTCACCTCCGGCAAGGACTTTGAAGGTGTTCGAGATGATATAAATAATTATGTTTTTTGAATTTTTATAAAAAAATGTGTAAAAAAGTAAAGTAGTAATGTAACTCAAAAAAGATAAAAAATTAAAAAATGTACTTTTGTAAGGGATTTATTAAAAGAGTGTTTAATATGTGCTAAATTGGTATACTTTTTGATTTTTTATGAAAAATGTGAAATATGAATCGAATTTAAAACGATATGGTAAAGAGGTGATGTGACTTAAATAAAATAATTATAACCTAAACAAAATAATATACTAAAATAATATGTGCTATTTTAACACATGCCGATGCCAAACATGTATAAATCACTTTTGCAAAAAGAATTACGAACATAAAATCTAAGGGACGTATATATAATTTGAGGACAAATATTAATTTTTTTCTTAAAAAAAAAAAAAAACCTTTAGAATAAAATATAATTTTTGATGGCTCCACCATCACTTCACTGACCTTATCACTAGGAGTGTAAAAATGGTCCGCGGCTTGTGGGCAGCCCGAAACCTACCCACGGTCCGGGTTGGGCCCGGCTCGTTTAGGTCCGTTTGGGCTAGGACCTAAGTCCGGCCCAACGTTTTGAAGCCAGGAACGGCCCGACCCATCGACCCGCTTAAGGCCCACTCAAGGCCCGACCCGCGCTGAGGCCCAATGTTTTTTTTAGTGGAAAATAATAAAATTTTGGAAGAAAAAAATTTTAAAAATATAAAAAAAATGGCCAGGCCTACTCAAGTCCGAGGCTAGGCCCAAGCCCACCGGGTCGGCCCGAGGCCCGGCCCACTAGCCCATCCAAGGCCCGAATACCCCTGGGCTTGAGCCTAATTTTTTCGTCCGTGGGCTCGACTTGGCCCAAATTTTGATGGGAGCCCGTGAGGCCTGACATGAGCTGGCTCGGGCCAGATTTACACCCCTATGTTAAACCCATCATTACTTATTTTAGTTTATTTTTTTCTTTTATGGATTTTTTTTTGGTTTTTTTTTTTTTTTTAAAAAATTATCACTTTGCTTGGTTTTCATTTTCAGAATTCACTTTTCAAAAAAATTTACATTTTTGTTTTTTGTATTTTTTGTATTTTTACTAATTTTTTTTTAATATTTTAAGTAATTTTTTTTTTAATTTTTAGACACACCTAGCATATATAAATTTTAAAATATAATTTTTGTGAAAAAAAATCTTTAAAAAAATCAATAAATAGAAAAAATACAAAAGAATACGAAAATTCAATATATTTTTCATATTTTTGTGTATTTATTAATTTTTGAAAATATTTTTGCACAAATATTTACTTTTTAGATACATCTAAGTAAGGTGCATCTAAAAAAGTAAAAAAATTATTTAAAATTTTAAAAATATTCACTAAAAAAAATATGAAAAACAAAAAACTCAATTTTTAGAAAATTGAATTCAGAAAATTGAAATCAAACACACTGTATAATTTTTCAAAAAATTTTCCCCCTTTTGCATTATATACTATCCGGACTCTCTATATCCGAAGTAACTAAGCGCGGAATATGAGGAGAGAAAAAGCATGTGAGACCCACCTCATATTATGTTCAGTCCCACACCCATATACTTTATTCCTGGTAAACAAAACGGGCCTTTAATTTTAAGAGTTTTCTTATAAATCAATTAGTCCTTTTTTGTTTTGAAAAGTTATAGTTATTTGATTTGGTGTCATTTAAGTTTAAGTAAATGTCTTTTTGTAATTTATTTTTTAATTTTTTGATTCATTTTTTGGATGGGAATGGAAAAGTAAGGTGTGAAAGATTTTTTTTGAAGGAATTGGTGGCTAAAGTGTTAGTTATCGATCATGAAAATCTATAGTTCTATTAGTGTGATTTTTTGATGTTATATTGGAGTGTTCCATTAAAGTATTACGTTTGGAAAAAGTACACTAAGAAGTTTTGTGTGCTACATTGATTAGAGTGTTATGTTTGGAAAAAATACACTAAGGAGTTTTTTTTCAGAATATTTTGTTGTTACGTTTTAGAAAAGTACACTAAGGAGTTTTTTTAATATATTACATTGAAATGTTACGTTTGAGAAAAGTACACTAAGGAATTTTTGTGTATTACATTGAATAATTACGTTTAGGAAAAATACTAAAGATTTTTTTTGAAATGTTATGTTGTTACGTTTGAGAAAAGTATACTAAATTTTTTTTAATGTATCACACTGGAGTGTTACGTTTAATAATTTATGGGTGAATTACAAATACACCCCCTGATATTTGATTAAAATACAAATCGCCCCCTGTAGTTTTTAAAATTACATTCCACCCCCTGAGGTTTCTAATTTCATAACATATCGCCCATTTTATTAATTAATCATCAAGTCAATTAACAGTTTTTAATGTTGTTAAAAATATGTTTCAATTAATAATTTAGGTAATTTTATTATTGTATAGAAGAACAATTATGAATTTTATTTTTTTAGTTAATTCTGTTAAATAAAAAATTCTAATAATGGGATTTTTGTAATTTTTTAAATCACATGGAGCAATCTGTATTTTAAGCAAACCTCAGGAGGTGTATTTGTAATGTAACGTCCCAAATTTCTAGCCCAAATGATAATACAACAATCATGGCTTTTTTAAGGAAAACCGAATATAAATCTCCAAACTTACATTACATGATACAATAGTTCTTCATGCAACAATACATTAATCCAACAACAAGTAAATAAACAAATAAATACCCCCAAGGGGTTTACAAGTTTTCAAGGCTTGAGCTGATTACACAAAACGGTTATTCAAACCCACACACATACAGCCCTGGCCTTACACACAGAGTCATAGCAAAATGAGAGTTTCGTACTCTCAACACACATTTCCTTGCCTTTAGTTAAGCGGCATCACCACATCTTTTCCTGCCACAAAAATCCTGTAGGGTGAACGTAAAGCCCAGTAGGAAATCCTTAACAAAGTATATACATTTTATACAAGTCTTAAGAGATAAAATGTACATGCCAGGCTATGCCCCTTTTTGAAGATAAATCACATTTTCATCTTTGAAAACCATTATGCTCAATGATGTCATGTAATTTCAATTGTTCAAAACTTAACAGTTTATTTCAAGGGCGGTAAATACGACTCTGGTAATCCCTAGGTCGGTGTTTGCAAGTAGACAATACAAGTACTACCAAATTGTTATTTTTACCGGTATTAACTGGAAAGCTCGACACTTATCCGCGCGGGTTTTCGGTCTTTCACCTCGGACTCTCTGGCCAACTTATTCAATATCATGTACACCACCTATCAAGACTTACCAATGCATTTACCCCAAAACCATTTCATGAAACCTTATTTTTTAACATTCTTTTCTCAATGTAAGTTTTCAAATCAACTTTTAAAGTTTAATGTAATCAAATGAATTGTTATGCCAATAACACAAGATGAATATAAATACTTTTATTCCAATTCATCATCTAAGGAATAACACAATTCCATCTTCTCAAGTATCCTCAACAATTAGTCATTTCAAGACTATTTCAATGTTTTGAACAATAATTTTCAAAATAAACAATAATTCTCATATTCCCTGAAATTCATCATTTATATAAATATAAATAAGAAAATTTTCAAACATCCATTTATTTTGGCACACAAAATAAATACAACAATATCATTCTTGAATTTTTAGTCACTTTAAAAAAAAAAATCCCCAAATTCTAGGTTTTCTCACCAAAACTATACAACTCAAATCCTTTGAAAGAAAACTTTCCAAAATCATCTTTTCTTCAATCAACCAAGATCGAAACCCATAAGATCATTTTAAAAGAACAAGAGACAAACCCACTTTCAAAATTGTTTAACTTCTTGAATCAATAATCAATTTTTAAAGCTATCGAAAGATGATTTCGAAAATCATATAGATCTTGCAAAAATATATATATATAACTCTAAGAAAATCTTTACCTCAAGTTTTGAAGAAGAAATGAGATGAAACCTCCCAAAATCAACGGTGTCGAAACTCGATCTTCACCGCACACAACGAAACCCTCGAGAAGTTAACTAACTTTGATGAAGAACTTATGGCAAAACTCTAATGGATCTTGAGAAATCATAATTTTGATCCAATTTGGCGTAGGGACATGTAGAGAGAAGGGAGAGGAAAGAGTTTTTAGAGAGAGATATATAAAAGTGATATGAAATATCAGGTTCACGAACTGATATAACATGGTCCGCTCGAGCGTGGAATGCCCCGCTCGAGCGTCAAATACACTAACCCAGTACTTTTGCAAACAGGTTAAACTTCTAGAACCAAATATTCTCCGCTCGAGCACATAAACGGCCGCTCAAGTGGACAAGCAACTTTGAATGCATTTTGCAGTTTTGTTTTGGGGGTACTGCCCCTCAACCCCGCCAGGGCGCTACCCCCTGGACCCCGTGAGTTGACCCGGCAGCTCGACCCCCGCCAGGGTGCTGCCCTTGGACCCGCCAAGGGGCGCTGCCCCCTGAATCCCCGCGAGCTGACCGGGCAGCTCGACCCCCGACATACTCAGAGAAGTGGCAAAACTAGGATCGCTATATGTAATTTACCCTTTAATATTATAAGAAAATCCTCATTTGTCCCTCAACATATAACACACGTATTTATGCTTGGCACTTATGTAATTCACATTAGAATAGAACCTTTGGGTCCATATATAAGAAAATAAAGAGGATCAAACAGTTCATATGATTACTATTTAAGATTTATTGATGTTTCATCATTTTTTTTTGAATTTGTATATGATATTATAATAAAACTTAATAAGTTACGATCATAATATTGAAGATGAAATGCACTACATAATTTATACTAGCCTCCAGGCCCGGCCCTGAGATTTTCGGGATCCAAAGTTGATAATCAACTAATAAATATCACTAAATCATTTGGGGCCCTTCACATATATTTTTTTTTATTCAACGAAAATTTTTTTTGAAGGTAAAGGACAAAAATTGTGTCAAAATCACAAAAAAAAAAAAAAATACTTAGCATTAGTTGATTATCATTATCTACCAAATTTTCATTCTCATTATTCACCAAGGTTTCAAATTCTTCATTATTCAAGTCTTCAACTGATTGTTCTGCTTGTTTGTCACTCGTAAAGAACTTATCAATAGCTCCTCTTTGATATTGGACTAATTTTCGACTCTTTGCTTCTTTTTCCTTCTTGCAAATCCAAACAGATTTTTTTTTAAAGAATCATGATGAGCTGAGATCAAAATATTTTTTTTTAGATCAAAATAAGAGCACCACCACCACTTAACAAAACACAAAACTTTTAAATTATGTGATGTGAACTATTAAACTTAAACAAATTATTTCAAAAGTATAAATAAATTTTTTGATAAATTTTAAAAAAATGATGCATATTTGTAGAATTAATCATCTGCTTGAGCAAAAGATTAATTCTAATGTTATAATAGCAATTGATTAATTCTAATGTTATAATAGCACATGTAACAAGAGATTAATTCTTATTGATGATACCGATTTGTACAAATAGCAATATTATAATAGCAATTGAGTAAAAGACAACAAAGACAAATATTTAGTTAATTGAATAGAAAAAAAGACATACTTGTGTTGTACTGCTGCTCTGAATTCTTGAGAAATTTGTTACTGCTCTGTTGTGCCACTTCTCTCAAATTTTTGGAAAAATTGAATAAAAAGTTAGGGTTAGGAATTAGATAGGGAGAGAGAATGAGCCCTTTTAATTTTGAATAGGCTTTTTAATTTTTTAATAGATCAATTTATTTTAAGTTAGTTTGGGCATTTTTTAATTTTTTTAGAACTTAAAACATACATAATATATTACGCTAAATTATAATAAGAGGATATCTCCTTTTTTTTGGTCTATTTTGAGGAATTTTAAGCCATGATCTGGTGGCCAGGGCCGGCCCTGCTAGCCTCCTAATGGTGTGTTGGTTTCTTTGTTGAGTTAGTTGTTGGGTTTACGAGGCCTCTTTATTAAGTTCATTGTTAGATTATAATTATTCAAATGTAATTCTTTTTATATTTTTAAATATTCTTTTACTAAGTGACCAAATAAAAAATATAAAAGAGGCTCATAACCAACCGTCAAACCGAACGACTTAGGATTCTTCACCTCGCTTTCCTAACCTTTGCCTCGCAATTTCAGCTTACCTTTTTGTCACACACTTCCTCTCATCTTTTCTTTTAGTTCTTTTGGGGTTTGTTTCTTCTCCATCAGACATTTCCAACCCCTCAGAAGAAGTTACAGGTTTTTAGACATCCGCTCATCTTTTCTTTTTGTTCTTTTGGGGTTTGTTTCTTCTCCATCAAACATTTCCAACCCCTCAGAAGAAGTTACAGATTTCTTCTTTTTGCAATTAACAAGGTAACAATTATCTTTTCTGCATGATTTCAAGATTTTTTTTCTTTGGTCTGTGCTTGAACTTTGTGGTTATTTTGAATGTTTGCATGTCTATCATTAGTAGAATTGCAAACCGTTTGACCTGGTGGTGAAGACTTGGGGCTTCGACAAGAAGTTTTCATTATAATCTCAGAATCAAAACTTCTTAAATGTAAAAATTTTTTAGGATCAAGTCCAATTGGACCTCTTGATAGTGGGTTGTAAGATTGATCCGCTGATCAGTGAGTCCATTACTGAGTTATAAAAAAATATTAGCAAATCAATGGAATTGTGAAAGATTATTTTTTATTTTTATGGTCGTACAATTTTACTGTGTATATGGTGCAAGTCTTCGCGGGGTGTCAGAGTTTTACAACAAAAAAATCCATCTATGGTGCAATAATTTCTCCACTATTCTATTTATTTGCAATTTCCCCTTTATAATACTTATGAACTTATACTTTATTTTTGTAATATTTTAATGGGCTAAATAAGTTTGAATTAAATATTTAGGAAACTTAATTAATTTAATTGCTAATTTAGAGATTAAGTAGATTTTAATTTATATATTTTAAGAATCAATAGAATCAATGGATGGTTTAGATAATAAGTAGACAATTTAACAATAATTCAAGAATAAAATGTGAAATTAGCCATTTTAAATATGACTTTTTAGCGGATTGCCAAAAAAAAAAAGGCGTAATATTACAAATTCAAGAATGCTATCTGAAAATTATCTTAAAATATTAATATATAATTCAAATTTATTCAACATAACCTCATAATAACCCAAAGTTAAATTAAGGAAAATTATGTGATTCTGTCACAGCAATGTGTATATTTTATTGTCACGGCGGATCTCAGTCGGTGGTGTAGACCTCACCTCTTTCGCACGGTTGAGGAAATCTCAAGTTCGTTTCAGTGATTTGATTGCACCCAGCTCTCTCTCTCTCTTTCTCTCTCTATCTCTCTCTCAATGTTTGCATTCCATCCATTTTTCGAACCTTTCATTGAATTCTAGGATATAATATACAAATATAACTATTATGATTCTTTTTCTTTGCTTTTGGATAGAATTTGTACGTACCTACCTTTCTATTTGTATCTCTGGATACATTGTCGTGTTTGGAAAATTGATTATTTTAGTAAATTATTTTAATTTTTGATTATTTTAGTTGATTAAAATACTTGAGTTTGGAAAGAGAGTTAATTTTTTTGTAGTTGAATATGATATTTATGAAAGAAAAAGTAAAATAATTATGATTTGATGTGATATTTTATCTTATTAACTATTTTAACATTTTTTTTTTATCATTTTGTGAATTTTAATATAAAAAAAAGCCAATATTTTGGCTTCCCAAACACCCCATTAGGGTTTTCTTTTTCGCCAGGTTCTGGTTGAGTTTTTATATTTTAAAAAAAAAAAATTAAAAACTAATTTAGTGAAAATAATTTATTATTAGCGGAAATAATTTTTAAAATTTAGAGATGCCGATACGGAAAATAGAGTATGCCAGTTTGGTGGCAAATTCTCTCTACAGAATACACCCCTAAACTTTGTCAGCTTTGGGTTTTTGTAGTTTTAAAAAATTATTTTTCCTTACAAATAGAAAATGAAAATTGATTTGAAAGACAAAAAAACTGTTTTATCTATTTTATTTTATCAAAATAATTTTTTATATTAATACTTTATTTTTTTATAAGGATAATTTTCGTATTTTAAATAAGTTTCATTAAATTCAATTCTTTTCTCATCAAATCTCATCACTTTTGGTAAAAAATAAAACACAAATTTGGTGAAAATCCATTTCTCACCATCTATCACCTTAACCATCTAAACAAAGGGTTTCCAATTCTCAAACCAAACCCCTCCATCGAAACATAGTGTTAACCAAACAGAGATTATTACATAGTGAAACAATAGTTTGAGAGAAAGAGAGAGAGCAAATGAATAACTCTGTATTAATCTGTGTGAATTTACAAAGAGATGTACACTCTCTTTATAGAGAGGAGAGGACAACATAGGATGCCAATTGAGGCACTGAAAGCAAAAAACATTTGTCAATAGTTTGACTTTACAGCTTTACTTTACACTAATGTACAACTATCTTTCCTTTACAATAATACTAACAGCTATAATAATACTAACAGCTATACACTAACATACACTAACATCCCCCCGCAAACTCAAGGAAGGAAAGCATCAACCAAGTTGAGTTTGGAAACAAGATCACTGAAGCTTCCAGGAGGATGAGCCTTAGTGAAAATATCAGCAGGTTGATCGGCAGAAGCAATAGCGAGAAGATGAACAGTACCACAAGTACATGCTGGCGAATGAAATGACAATCAATTTCAATATGTTTGGTGCGATCATGAAAAACATCATTGTGAGCAATCTGAATGGCACTCTGATTGTCACAATAGAGAGAGGTAGAACCAGAAGAAGAAACACCCATATCAGTAAGGAGCCAGCAAAGCTAGAGAAGTTCCTGAGTAGTATCAACAAGAGCTCGGTATTCAGCTTCGGTACTAGAGCGGGCAGTGAGGGATTGTTTTTTGCTACGCCAAGTAAGAAGAGAATCCCCTAAGAAGAAACAGAATCCCGTGGTAGAGTGTCGAACCGTAGGATCCCCAGCCCAATCAGTATCGGAAAAGGCACGCAGTTCAAAAGATGTGGAAGCAGAGTAGTGAAGGCCATGGAACAGAGTGCCTTTGAGGTAACGAAGGATTCGGAGTAGAGCAGCGTAGTGGGGAGTGCGAGGAGCTGACATGTACTGACTAACAATGTGAACAGCATAGGCAATGTCAGGACGAGTCACTGTGAGATAGACAAGACTTCTGACGAGCTGGCGATAAAGAGTAACATCAGAGAGGAGATCCCCATCGAGAGGAGTGAGACGAATCTGAGGATCAACTGGAGTAGAGGTAGTTTTGCAATCGGTAAGACCAGCACGAGCCAGAAGATCGGATGCATATTTGGCCTGGGACAAATAGGAACTAGTAGAATCATGAGATACTTCAAGGCCTAAGAAGTAGTTAAGAGTACCAAGGTCCTTCATCTCAAACTGACGATGGAGAAAACGTTTGAGGTGGAGAATACTAGCTTCAACATTACCAGTGATAATCATATCATCCACATACAGAAGGAGAAAAATGGTATCATGAGGAGTAGTCCGTATAAAAAGAGCAGTGTCATAGGAGCTAGAGGTGAACCCGAAGTCATGAATGGTAGAACTGAACTTAGCAAACCAAGCACGGGGCGCTTGCTTGAGGCCATAGAGGGCACGCTGTAGTTTGCAAACCTTATGAAGTGGAAAAGTAGACCCAGGTGGAGGTTGCATGTAAACCTCCTCAAGAAGATGACCATTAAGGAAAGTATTTTTGACATCCATCTGAAAGAGCTCCCAGTGGCGAGCAGCAGCAACAGCAAGTAAACTACGAACAGAGGTAAGTCGAGCAACAGGGGAGAATGTCTCCTCATAATCAATACCATATTCCTGGTTGAAACCCTTGGCAACAAGACGAGCTTTGTAGCGTTCAATAGAGCCATCAGAATGAGTCTTGATTTTGTAAACCCATTTGCAGCCAATCGCAGTCTTGCCAGGAGGAAGATCAACAAGATCCCAAGTATGAGTTTGGTCCAAGGCCTGGAGTTCATCAGTCATAGCTTGCTGCCAAAGAGGATTAGTACAAGCCTCACGATAGAAGGTAGGTTCATAAGTAGAAAAGGCAGCAGATCCAACAATATAATCACGAAGATGGATAGGAGGTTGAGTTACCCGGCGTGGTCGACCCGTAGGAGGATTGGTGGGAGGAAGAACTGGTGGAGAATGAGATGGTGCAATGAGAGGTAGACCGTCAGGGAGAGCAGGCTAGACGGGATCAGGAGTGAACAAGGGCGTCTCGATAAAGGAGGAACCTGTATCAAAATCATCAGAGAAGAGATCTATAGAAGGATTAGTAAACAGAACATTAGTGGAATGTGCGGGTAAGTGAAAGGAGGATAGTGAGGAAAACATTTGGTGTTTCCAGAAAACGACATGTCAGGAGATACGAAGACGTTTAGAGAGAGGATCCCAACAGCGAAAACCTTTATGTTCAATTCCATATCCAAGAAAGCAACAAAGACGAGAACGAGGTTCAAGATTGGTGTGTTCATGGGATTGAAGCAGAACAAAGCAGGCAGAGCCAAAAACCCGAAGATTGGTGTATGGAGGGGGAGTGCCATGCAGACGTTCGAAGGGAGTTTGATTATGGATGACAGTGGTAGGAGCACAATTGATAGTGTAGACAACAGTGAGGGCAGCTTCCCCCTAAAAGTTTTCAAGGCAGGAAAAAGACAGAAGGAGAGCGTGAGTAGTGTCAAGAATATGCCTATGTTTCCGTTCAGCACGGCCATTTTGCTGGGACGTGCCAGCATAGGAACGATGAGGCAGTGTACCATGACTTTGAAGAAAAGAAAGGAAATCTGAATCCCGATATTCCATAGCATTGTCAGAGCGAAAAAGTTTGATGGTTTTGAAGAATTGGGTGTGGACCATTTAGGCAAATCGATAATAAAGGTGTTTAAGTTCAGACCGAGTTTTCATGAGAAAAAGCCAAGTAAACCGGGAAAAATCATCAACAAAAATAACAAACTAACGAGATCCCCCCATAGTAGTAGTAGGGGAGGGGCCCCAAATATCTGAATGTATAAGATCAAAAGGTGCAAGGGAAACAGAAGTACTTTTATGGAATGATAAAGCAGGTTGTTTGGCAAGTTGACAGGGTATACAATAGAAATTATCTGGAATTACATGACCCAATTGTCCACTAGAAACCAAAGACTTTAAGCGATTAACAGAAATATGCCCTAAGTGACAGTGCCAAAGATGAAAAGGAGATAATGAGGAAGCAGATGCAGGAGCAGCGATCTGAGGAGAGTCAGGAACATGAAGGTGAATGAGTTCATAGAGACGTCCGTGCTTACGGTCGATCCCAATAGTCTGCCCCGTCTGAGGGTCTTGCACCAAACAATCAGTAGCAGAAAATGTGATAGTTAGACCAAGTTTACATAATTGACCAATAGAAATAAGGTTTAAGGTGAGAGCAGGGATATGACAAACTTCAGGTAAAGATAAAGAAGATGTAGAAACAGTACCAACATGACAGACAGACATGAGGAAACTAGCAGCAGTATGAATTGAGGGAATATGAGGAGATGAAGCAGTAGGAGGAGGTGTACCAGAAGGGGAGAGAAGGTGTTTGAACATGGCCTCTACATCTGTTTGAGAAAAGAGAAGGGTAGATGGAGCAGGTGACCCAGAGAATCCCTCAGAGGCAGTAGTAGCAGTGTGGTGAGACTGATTCCCGGAACGATAAAAGATCCTCCGGGAAGAACCACCACGAGAGGAGTGGCTATTGAAGGATGATCGGGATGGATTGCGAAAACAATCCTATTGCAGATGACCAGGACTAAGTTTGTTGCAGTATCGGCAGGTTCTGACGGGGTAATTGACCAGGAGATGTGATGAAGGAAGGCCCCGATTCTAACAATAGAGACAGGCAGTGGTCCGCTGGGTAAATGATGGCCGGTACGGAGGAGTGGTAAGAACAGAGTCCACATGATGAGTTTGGAGAGTACCGAGACGAGTCTCCTCTGATAGCAGCTCATAAATAGCTTGTTCAAGAGTGGGCAATGGATGGCGATGAAGTAGAGAAGCACGTATGGGCTCAAAAAAGGAAGTAAGGGCCATGAGAAAGTGCACCAACCGTTGCTGATTACGATGGATAGCAAATAAAACAGCATCTTCTCGGTGAGGCCAAGTCGGTTCTGAAAGAGCAAGCTGGTCCCAAACAGAGTACATTTGAGAAAGGAAGTGATTAATGGACTGTCACGACCCAAACCCGCCCCTATGGGTTTAGCACCGTAACCGGCCAGTAATCCAAAATTACCGAAGGCCTGCTTAACAGTAAAATAGTAATACAAAGTATAAGGGCTGGCGGAAGACAAAACAGTAATAAAAGATGTCCAATGAGCTGTGACAGTCGGTATGCAAAAAGACTTTTCATCACATATTCATATTCAGAACAAAAACAGCATATACATATACATACAATCATCCAGGACAGGGACTTAACCCCTATTAGTACAGTACAGTACAAGTCTATACAGTATATACAAAACAGAGACAAAAAAAGAGGGAATCTAAAACACCCCAAACAGCCTTGGCTCAGTCAGGCTTGGAACTTCTCTGTGAGGCACAGTGGTTGGCTTGACAAAAAAGGAGTTAACCCGACGCTCCTAGCGACGGTCCGGTGCCTATATACCTACATATTTATATAAACAGTGAGCTAAAGCCCAGTGAATAACATATGCATAAAGAGGTTAAGAATGAATGTCCTTACAGTATTTAAAACAGTCAGTTATAACAGTATATCAGTTATTTGATCATAGTTGTCATAAGTGGTACATCTAATAGCAAACAGTACAGTAGGTCCTAACAGACCGAACAGTCAATCGATAGCCATCATATCAGTAAACAGTAGAGGTTCCAACATGGAAACCGACAGAGATCTCTGTAACAGTAGCAGTAACAGTTCAGTAACAGTAATTGCTATGGATGCCACGAATACAGTTCACAAATAGGACAAACATTCACTCAGTAAACAGTGTCATTTCATAAAGCAGTACAGTCATTTGCTCAGAAAATACTCTCAATTGAACATATCTTTACAACATTGTTACTCACAGAGTTCTGGGTTATAGATAAGATAGTGCGCGTCCTCGGATGCCAACCCTACACAGTTACAGGATGAACACACACTAAGTTACACACTTGGGAAACAATGACTTAGTCCCTAACTTGACTCAGTGTGGTTCTACATCAATATCCTCATTAAGATGCCTTAAACTAGGCCTAGGAATGCATATGATGAAATGAGGATGCAAAGATGCACTTTAAAACATTTTTCAGAATTTTGCTGAAACAGGGGTCCCGCCCGAGCGTGGCTTTCTCCGCTCGAGCGGACATGTAGACAAGAGGTCTCCGCTCGAGCGTGGATTACTCCGCTCGAGCGGACTGTAAACTACAGTAAAAAGTGCTGGATGTACGAAATTCACGCTCGATGGGCGCTCGATACCTGCTCGAGCGGAATGCAAGCTACAGTAAAAGTACTGGATGCATAAAATTTACGCTCGATGGACGCTCGATACCCGCTCGAGCGTGAGACACAAGTCCTCGCTCGAGCATGCATTACCTCGCTCGAGCGGACTGTAAACACATGCAAACTACTTGATACACGAATTTCCCGCTCGTGCGTAACCTTCCCCGCTCGAGTGGACTTCATGAACTCAATATGTACGCTCGAGCATGGAGTTCCCCGCTCGAGCGTGAGTCCAAATTCTGGAAATTCCAGATTTGAACCTCAAGCTCAAAACTCAACTTTAAAGCATCAAATTCGATCCTCTTGGGCTAATTTTCTGGAAAACACTTGTAAACTCATAATATGACATGTTTCAAAGATCAATTTGAGAAATCAAAGCCCAAAGATAGTTCAATTGAAAACAATTCCAAGGAAGGCTTCAAAAACATAATTTAAATGTAACATGCATGAATTTGAACAACTTTAAAGCTTTAAATACTTGTTCAAAAGAGTCAATTTCTTCAAGAACATGATGAATTCATGTACTAGAACTATAATATGAGCATGCATGTAACAATCCCCTTGAAAACAACTTCAAAATGCTAGAACATGTATATGCATGCATGGATTAAACTTCAATTCAACATGTTAAGCCATATCTTGGCTCTAAACTTCAAAATTAACATGAACCATGGAAGAACAACTAAAACTCACAAATAAAAGGATAATTTCCTTACCTAGGTTCCTCAATTACAAGAATAGAAGTTCAATTTGTCGATTCTCTCTTCAATTCTTCCAAGTTTTCCAAGCAAAAATGATGAACTCAAGTTTTGTCCCTCTCACTCTCTCTCTAGTCGGTTATGGGTCTCAATGGTTGAGGAAATGTGATAAAGCTAACATAGATGAATCAAATAAATGGCTTATGAACTAGTCCACTAAGTGGCATGTTGGTAAATAACTCAAGTTTATGCATTTTAACTTCATTTAATCTAAGTTAACCATACCAAATCAAATTTCAATTAAACCTACCATAAAATCACATAGATTCTAATTAGCACAAAACACTAATCAATTTCTGGTTCGGCCGCCGACAAGGCCTTCAATTTACAGTTTAAAACATAAAACATGAACAGATCATTTAACAGTCAAACAGATAAACATGCATTTAAACTAATATACTCTATCAATCAGTTCGGGATTTCAGTCAATCAGTCATTTAACATGCTTAATCATGGATTAGCACTAATCAGTGGTGAGGGTTGTCACAGTCTCCCCTCCTTACAAAGAGTTTGGTCCTCCAAACTCGAATTACCTTCATTTTGGAAGAAAACAGGATTCAGTAGGAACAATTCAGGATATCTCTTGATCATATCGTCTTCCTTTTCCCAAGTGGCATACACGCCACCATGGTTTTGTCAGTCAATTTTCACTAACGGGATTTCCTTGTTCCTTAACTTCTTGATCCGTCGGTTTACAATCTGAATAGGCCGTTCTTCATAAGTGTAGTCATCACTCAACACTACTCGGGTAGGCTCAATCACATGGAAAGGATCCCAGAGGTAGTCCCTCAACATTGAAATATGGAACACGTTATGCATATGTTCCATTTCAGGAGGAAGTGCTACTTGATACGCCACCGGATTGATTTTCTCAATAATCTCGTACGGTCCGACATATCTCAGCGCTAGCTTGCCTTTAACCCCAAAACGAGTCTGGCCCTTCATCGATGTCACTTTAACAAAAACGTGATCACCTACTTCATATTCTCTGTCTCGCCTTCGGACATCCGCATAACTTTTCTGTCGGCTTTGTGCGGTTTTTAGTCTCTATTGGATCAGTTTCACTTTTTCAGTGGTTTCTTGTACAATCGCGGGCCCAAGCAAAGGCCCATCTCCAACCTCTGCCCAGCAAATCGGAGATCGACATTTTCTGCCATACAATGCCTCGAAAGGCGCCATACCAATGCTCGAGTGAAAACTGCTGTTGTAGGCAAACTCAGCTAAAGGCAAATGGCTTTCCCAATTCCCTTGGAAATCAAGAACACACATTCTCAGTAAATATTCCAGAGTCTGGATGGTTCTTTCTGACTGGCCATCTGTCTGAGGATGGTAGGCACTACTCAGTCTTAGTTCAGTACCCAATGCAATTTGCAGACTTTGCCAAAATCTCGATGTAAACTTCGAGTCCCTATCAGAAACAATAGACACAGGCACTCCATGCAATCTAATAATCTCATCAATATAGATTACAGCCAATTTGTCCGCATTATAAATTGTTTTGACAAGTAAGAAATGAGCAGATTTAGTCAGTCTATCATCAATAACCCAAATTGAATCCATACCTTTACTGGAGCGAGGTAACCCAACAATGAAATCCATAGTGATATGTTCCTATTTCCACTCTGGTATCGGTAAGGGTTACAGTAAGCCTGCGAGTCGGTGATGTTCGGCTTTAACTTGTTGGCAATGAAGGCATCTCAATACAAAGTCAACAATTTCTTTCTTCATTCCCGGCCACCAGAAATTCAGTTTCAAGTCTTGGTACATCTTCGTATTTCCTGGGTGGATAGACAGTTTTGAATTGTGGCCTTCTTGCAGAATTCTTCTTTTCAGTTCAGAATCACTTGGTACACACAATCTTTCCTGAAATTTCAGTACATTGTTTTCAAATTTGAAATCCGACCTCGGTTTGGATTCCCGGTCTTCAATGATCTTCTTCAAGAAGTCATCTTGTTGCTGTTTCTCTTTAATTTCCTCAATCAGTGCCGGTTGAGCAGAAATGGCAGCTAAGGTTCCACCTTGTTTACGCAAAACAATCTCAACTTCAAATTTTTCAAGGTCACATAGCAACTCTTTCTGTCCGGTAAGTAAACAAGCTAAATTTCCAATCGATTTCTGACTCAATGCATCGGCAACGATATTAACTTTCCCCGGATGGTACAAAATCTGCAAATCGTAATCCTTTATCAGTTTTAACCATCTTCGCTGCCTCATGTTCAGTTCTTTCTGTGTGAAGAAGTACTTCAAACTCTTGTGGTCTGTATACATCTCACATGTTGCCCCATAAAGGTAGTGACGCCAAATTTTCAATGCAAACACGACTGCAGCAAGTTCCAAATCATGGGTCGGGTAGTTCTTTTCATGCGGTCTCAGTTGTCAGGAAGCATACGCAATGACTTTCCCATTCTGCATTAAAACACATCCCAAACCCTTATGAGAAGCATCACTAAATATGGTAAAACCATCCGTACCTGAGGGTAGGATGAGAATCGATGCAGTCACCAGTCGAGTTTTCAACTCTTGAAAAGCTGACTCCCCCTGGTCGGTCCAGTCAAATGATATCCCCTTCTGAGTCAGCTGTGTCAGTGGTAGGGCAATTTTGGAGAAATCTTTGACAAACCTTCCGTAATACCCGGCCAAGCCTAGAAAACTTCGAACTTCGGTAACATTTGTCGGTCTAGGTCAGCTCACTACTGCTTCAATTTTCTGTGGATCAACTGTAATACCATCCTTACTGATCACATGTCCCAAAAACATCACACTGTCTGGCCAAAATTCATATTTAGTTAGTTTTGCATAAAGTTTCTGTTCTCTTAGGGTCTGTAGGGCAATTCTCAAATGTTGTTCATGTTCCTCCGTGCTTTTGGAATAAATTAAAATGTCATATATGAAGACAACTACAAATTCATCTAAGAATGGTTTGAAAATTCTGTTCATAAGATCCATAAATGCAGCTGGTGCATTGGTAACTTCGAAAGGCATAACAAGAAATTCGTAATGTCCATACCTCGTTCAGAAGGCAGTCTTTTCAATGTCCCCTGTCTTGATTTTCAACTGGTGGTATCCAGATCTAAGGTCAATTTTGGAGAACACTTGGGCACCCTGTAACTGATCAAATAAATCATCAATACGAGGCAGTGGGTATTTATTTTTCACTGTTACCTTGTTTAGTTCACGGTAGTCAATGCAGAGTCTCAACGAGCCGTCTTTCTTTTTCACAAATAAGACTGGTGCGCCCCACGGTGAAGTACTGGGCCTGATGAACTTCTTGTCTAACAGCTCTTGCAGCGGAATTTTCAATTCTTTCAATTCCGTCGGAGCCATTCTGTAAGGAGCTTTAAAAACTGGCTGTGTACCCGGAATCACATTAATGGTGAACTCAATGTCCCTATCAATCAAATCCCCTGGAAAATCATCTGGAAAAACATCTGAGACTTCTCTGACTATAGGAATACTGTTCACATTAGCTTTATCATCAGTAGGTACAGTCAATACAGAACATAGATACCCTTTACACCCCTTCCTAATCAATTTAAAGGCTTTCATAGAATCAGATATGGGGGAGGTACTACTCCAACTCCATTAAACAAAAATTCAGGTAAACCAGGTGGACGGAAAACAACTTGTTTCGTTACACAATCTATGGTAGCATGATATTTTGTTAAACAGTCCATTCCCAATATCATATCAAAATGGTCAATGTTCAATGGCAGTAAATCAATATATAAATGCGCATCTTCAACAATAATTTCACATGCAGGGTACATATAAGCACAAGTCATGGATCCTCCAACAGGTGAAGATACCGCTAACAGATAGTTCATAGGTTCCAATGGTTTATTTAATTTGCGCGAAAAAGCATGCGATACATATGAATGTGTAGACCCCGAATCAATCAGAACATATGCATTTTGAGCACAAATTGAGAGTATAGCTGACACAACGGTCTCAGTATTCTGCACATCTCCCGGTACGAGTGCGAACACTCGGCCTTGCCTCATAGGCTCTTTCCCGGTAGCTTTAGGGTTAGGTTTCGGTGGAGCAGTTGATGCTGCTGCGCTTGGTGCAGCTTTACTATTGCCTGGAGGAGTGGAAGGGCAATCTTTAACCATGTGGCCCACCTTGCCACACCTGTAACAAGCACCTGAAATTTTATAACAAATCCCTTTATGTTTCTTACCGCATTCGGAGTAGGGTGGTATGGAACCACTCCCCTGACTAGAACTGGTTGTTGACCCTGTATTCTGTTTCTTATTCAGTGGACTGTTTCTGCCTTTCTTGAACTTGAAGCCTCGTCTCTTACCACGCCACTAGGTCGCTGGTGTTTCAGTCTGTTTCAGTGCCTCGATGTTCGACTCAGCCATGATTGCTCGGTCAAGAACATCCACATACTTAAGCAGTTTCAACACATTAATTATGTCAAGTATCTCAACATTAAGGCCCCCTTCAAACTTCCTGGCCTTCTTGTAGTCGGTGTCCACCATGTGTGGTGGATATCAGGCAAGTTCAGTGAACTTTGACTCATATTCTGCTACAAACATGGTGCCTTGTTTCAACTGTTCAAATTCAGTCACTTTTCGATCCTTGACACACTTAGGGAAATATTTTTCGAAGAAGGACTCCTTAAACTGAGCCCAAGTCACCACAGTATTGGTGTCAGGGACCAACATCCACCACCTTCTAGCTTCTTCTTGTAAGGTGAAGGTAGCTAGCAACACCTTGTGTGCTTCAGAACATGGAAAAACTTCAAATAACTTTTCGGTTTCAAGGACCCATACTTCAGCTTTCAATGGTTCAAGGCCTTCTTGAAAATATGGCGGTTTCATCTTATTGAACTTCTGTGTTAGAGCAATTATTTCATCATTCATATTCGGTTCCAGTTGTACTGGAGGAGGTAGGGGCTGTTGGTTCTGTTGTAGCCTTAAGGCCTCAGTCAGTAACTCAACTGTTCTTTCTAGCCTTGTCATTCTAGCTTCAGATGATTCAGATTCATCAGCATTCCTTGAGTTATCCATTTCACTATAGGCAATTATAGCATTAATAAACACAGGCAGTCATATACGTAAACACATTAACACTCATATTCATGTCATAGCCACACACACTTTTCATGCTCATACAATGCCCTAATTACTTTTCTAGGACATCCTATAGCTTATTTGGACACGTGTGTGCGGTATAACTCGTGGTGTAATAACGCTCTGATACCACTCTGTCACGACCCAAACCCGCCCCAATGGGCTTAGCACCGTAACCGACCAGTAATCCGAGATTACCGAAGGCCTGCTTAACAGTAAAACAGTAATACAGAGTATAAGGGCTGGCGGAAGCCAAAACAGTAATAAAAGATGTCCAATGAGCTGTGACAGTCTGTATGCAAAAAGACTTTTCATCACATATTCATATTCAGAGCAAAAACAGTATATACATATACATACAATCATCCAGGACAGGGACTTAACCCCTATTAGTATAGTACAGTACAAGTCTATACAGTATATACAAAACAGAGACAAAAAAAGAGGGAATCTAAAGCACTCCAAACAGCCTTGGCTCAGTCAGGCTTGGAACCTCTTTGTGAGGCACAGTGGTTGGCTTGACAAAAAGGGAGTTAACCCAACGCTCCTAGCAACGGTCCGGTGCCTGTACACCTACATATTTATATAAACAGTGAGCTAAAGCCCAGTGAATAACATATGCATAAAGAGGTTAAGAATGAATGTCCTTACAGTATTTAAAACAGTCATTTATAACAGTATATCAGTCATTTGATCATAGTTGTCATAAGTGGTACATCTAATAGCAAACAGTACAGTAGGTCCTAACAGACCGAACAGTCAATCGATGGCCATCATATCAGTAAACAGTAGAGGTTCCAACATGGGAACCGACAGAGATCTCTGTAACAGTAGCAGTAACAATTCAGTAACAGTAATTGCTATGGATGCCACGAATACAGTTCACAAATAGGGCAAACATTCATTCAGTAAACAGTGTCATTTCATAAAGCAGTACAGTCATTTGCTCAGAAAATACTCTCAATTGAACATATCTTTACAACATTGTTACTCACAGAGTTCTAGGTTACAGATAAGATAGTGCGCGTCCTCGGATACCAACCCTACACAGTTACAGGATGAACACACACTAAGTTACACACTTGGGAAACAATGACTTAGTCCCTAACTTGACTCAGTGTGGTTCTACATCAATATCCTCATTAAGATGCCTTAAACTAGGCCTAGGAATGCCTATGATGAAATGAGGATGCAAAGATGCACTTTAAAACATTTTTCAGAATTTTGCTGAAACAGGGTCCCGCCCGAGCATGGCTTTCTCCACTCGAGCGGACATGCAGACAAGAGGTCTCCGCTCGAGCGTTCGAGCGTGGATTACTCCGCTCGAGCGGACTGTAAACTACAGTAAAAAGTACTGGATGTACTAAATTCACGCTCGATGGGCGCTCGATACCTGCTCGAGCGGAATGCAAGCTACAATAAAAGTACTAGATGCATGAAATTCACGCTCGATGGACGCTCGATACCCGCTCGAGCGTGAGACACAAGTCCTCGCTCGAGCGTGCATTACCTCGCTCGAGCGGACTGTAAACACATGCAAAGTACTTGATACACAAATTTCCCGCTCGTGCGTAACCTTCCCCGCTCGAGCGGACTTCATGAACTCAATATGTACGCTCGAGCGTGGAGTTCCCTGCTCGAGCATGAGTCTAAATTCTAGAAATTCCAGATTTGAACCTCAAGCTCAAAACTCAACTTTAAAGTATCAAATTAGATCCTCTTGGGCTAATTTTCTGGAAAACACTTGTAAACTCATAATATGACATGTTTCAAAGATCAATTTGAGAAATCAAAGCCCAAAGGTAGTTCAATTGAACACAATTCCAAGGAAGGCTTCAAGAACATAATTTAAATGTAACATGTATGAATTTAAACAACTTTAAAGCTTTAAATACTTGTTCAAAAGAGTCAATTTCCTCAAGAACATGATGAATTCATGTACTAGAACTATAATATGAACATGCATGTAACAATCCCCTTGAAAACAACCTCAAAATGCTAGAACATGTATATGCATGCATGGATTAAGCTTCAATTCAACATGTTAAGCCATATCTTGGCTCTAAACTTCAAAATTAACATGAACCATTGAAGAACAACTAAAACTCACAAATAAAAGGATAATTTCCTTACCTAGGTTCCTCAATTACAAGAATCGAAGTTCAATTTGCCAATTCTCTCTTCAATTCTTCCAAGTTTTCCAAGCAAAAATGATGAACTCAAGTTTTGTCCCTCTCACTCTCTCTCTAGTCGGTTATGGGTCTCAATGGTTGAGGAAATGTGATAAAGCTAACATAGATGAATCAAATAAATGGCTCATGAACTAGTCCACTAAGTGGCATGTTGGTAAATAACTCAAGTTTATGCATTTTAACTTCATTTAATCTAATTTAACCATACCAAATCAAATTTCAATTAAACCTACCATAAAATCACATAGATTCTAATTAGCACAAAACACTAATCAATTTCTGGTTCAGCCGCCGATAAGGCCTTCAATTTGCAGTTTAAAACATAAAACATGAACAGATCATTTAACAGTCAAACAGATAAACATGCATTTAAACTAATATACTCAATCAATCAGTTTAGGATTTTAGTCAATCAGTCATTTAACATGCTTAATCATGGATTAGCACTAATCAGTGGTGAGGGTTGTCACATGGACTGAGTAGATTCTTGGCACATGCGGTGAAGTTGGCTCTGAAGTTGATATTGATGGACAAGACCAGTAGTCTGGTATCGTTCTTTCAAGAAATCCCAGATGTGTTTTGCAGAAGTAGTTACAGAGTCAAGCTGAAAGCGACCAAACTGAAGACTGATAGAGGTAATAGAGGTATTTCGAAACCAGGTAATGATTTGGTAATTCTTACTGTCTCATTCCTCAAGTCGGTCTTCATATGTAGCAGTAGTAGTAGCAGTAGTTTCATCAGTGTCAGTGTCTTTCACTGGTTGGGTCACATCCCCGGTGATAATTCGCCAGAGCTTCTTTCCTTTGAGAAAGGAAGACATGGCTTGGATCCATAGAACATAGTTGGAACCATTCAAAATAACGGAAATGGGATGAGAGGCATCATGACGATCCATAATAATAGTTGAGTAGGGCTAAATCAATAGGAATAGACCTGTTGGAGCAAAATTAGGGAAAACAGAGTGTACCAGTGAGTCCGAAATGTCGAAAATAGCTAGGAAAGGTGTGCTGTGCAAAAATGATGTCAGCAGAATGAAAAATTATGTCAGCAGCGCACGTTAGCAAACTGGCGCACGCGCGGCTCACGGTAGCAGGCTGGCGCACGTGGGTGCACGATAGCGGAACGGCGCAGGCGCGGCTCACGGTAGAGGGATGGCGCACACGGGTGCAAGATAGCGGAACAGCGCAGGCGTGGCTCACGGTAGAGGGATGGCACATGCGGGTGCACGGTAGCAGACGTAGTGCACGAAGGAGCAGACCTGAAGGTGCGTGAAGGCGTGTGTGAGAGTGGCAACGGAAGCAGAGACGCGCCGAGCACAAAGGCGGCGCGTAGGAGCTCGTGACGGCGTTTCTGAGGACAGACGTGGTGCCGTTGGAATCATAAGGAGATTCCGAGCTGTTTGGTGTAATGCCACTGTGTACGGGACTAAGCACCAAAATTGAAAAATGCCAGAATTGTATAACTGAGCTCTGATACCATGAAACAATAGTTTGAGAAAGAGAGAGAGAGAGAGAGAGAGAGAGAGAGAGAGCAAATGGATAACTCTGTATTAATCTGTGTGAATTTACAAAGAGATGTACACTCTCTTTATAGAGAGAAGAGGACAATATAGGATGCCAATGGAGGCACCGAAAGCAGAAAACATTTGTCGATAGTTTGACTTTACAGCTTTACTTTACACTAATATACAGCTATCTTTACTTTACAATGATACTAACAGCTATAATAATACTAACAGCTATACACTAACTTACACTAACACATAGAACTTTAGAAAGAATGTTGAAGTGTTCACAGGTAGTAAGCAATAACAGTTCAATGATAGAAAAGTTCACAGTTCGAAAACTCTGCTATACTTTGTTTTGTTCTAAACTTTGCTTGGGCTTTCAATCTTCAATGCGGAGGATGGTGGTTGCGAGACACAGGAGAGAGGGCGAGAGAAGATCGGTGATCGTTGGTCGCTAGAGGACAGAGGAGGCAGGAGGGCGGAGGAAATAGGGGAAATCTGTGGTCGGATCTCGTTGTCGGTGTAAATACTATCCAAACAATTAAACTTGTTAATATAATAATACTATATCAGATGCATCATGCATCCCTTACCTGTACATGTCTGTTAATATAATATCAGATGCATCATGCATCCCTTACCTGTACATGTCTGTAAAGTAAACCCACCTTTCGGTGCTATATTATTAGTTTAGTATATATGTTTTCGGTGCATATGCTTTAGTCTCTCTATAAAGAGAGACCTTGTTCTCTTTGTAAAACACAGCATTACATATTAATAGACAGAGCAATTCAGTCTCTCTCCCTCTCTCTCTCAAACTAGTGTTTCTCTTACATGGTATCAGAGCCCAGTATTACATTTCTGGCAATTTGCGATTTTGGTGTTTAGTCCCGTACACAGTGGCACTACACCAAACCGCTCGGAATTTCATCACGATTCCAACGGCACCACGCCCGTCCTCAAAAACCCTCTCACGCGCTGCTTTTGTCCGCGGCGCATCATCACTTCCGCCACCACTCTCACACGCGCCTGCACGCACCATCCGTTGCTGTTCACGCCCGTCACGCGCTCCCACGCGCCCATTCCTCCGCGTCTGACGTCAGCCCTGTTCCTGCGTACGCCACGCCTGCTACGGTGCGCCTTCCGTGCGCCACTTCACTATCGTGCACCAGCGTGCGCCAAAACGGCTCCTGTGCGCCACGCCTGCGCATTCCGCTATCGTGCGCCACGCCTCTTCTGCTAACGTGCGCCGCTGACATCACTTTTGCCTCTGCTGACATCATCTCTGCACAGGACACCTTTCCTAGCTATTTTCGACCTTCCGGACTCACTGGTACACTCTGTTTTACCTAATTTTGCTCCTACAGGTCTGCTCCTATTTATTTTTCCCTATTCATCTATTATTATGGATCGTCATGATGCCTCCCATCCCATTTCCGTTATTTTGAATGGTTCCAACTATGTCCTGTGGGCCCAAGCCATGTCTTCCTTCCTCAAAGGAAAGAAGCTCTGGCGCATTATCACCGGGGATGTAACCCACCCAGTGAAAGACACTGCTGAAACCCCTATTTCCACTGCTACTACTACATATGAAGACCGACTTGAGGAATGGGACAGTAAAAATTACCAAATCATTACCTGGTTTCGAAATACCTCTGTTACCTCTATCAGTCTTCAGTTTGGTCGCTTTCAGCTTGACTCTGTCACTACTCCTGCAAAGGACATTTGGGATTTTTTGAAAGAAAGATACCAGACTACTGGTCTTGCTCATCAATATCAGCTTCAAAGCCAACTTCATCGGATGCGCCAAGAATCTAGTCAGTCCATCAATAACTTCCTTTCTCAAATGTACTCCGTTTGGGACCAGCTTGCTCTTTCCGAGCCGCCTTGGCCTCATCGAGAAGATGCTATATTATTTACTGCCTATCGTAATCAGCAAATGTTGGTGCACTTTCTCATGGCTCTCACTTCATCTTTTGAGCCAGTCCGTGCCTCTCTTCTTCATCGCCATCCTTTGCCCACTTTGGAACAAGCTATTTCTGAGCTGCTATCAGAGGAGACTCGTCTTGGTACTCTCCAAACTCATCATGTGGACTCTGTTCTTGCCACTCCTCCGTACCGGCCACCGCAGCGGACCACTGACTGCCTCTATTGTCACAATCGGGGCCTCCCTTCCACACATCTCCTGATCAATTGCCCTGTCAGAACCTGCCAACACTGCAACAAACTTAGTCCTGGTCATCTGCAACAGGATTGTTTTCGCAATCCATCCCGCTCATCCTCCAACAGCCACTATTCTCGCGGTGGTTCTTTCCGGGGGAACTTTCATCGTTCCGGGAATCGGTCTCATTCCGGGAATCAGTCTCATCACACTGCTGCTGCTGCCTCTGAGGGTTTTTCTGAGTCTCCTGCTCCGTCTATCCCTCTCTTTTCTCCAACGGATGTCGAGGCCATGTTCAAACGTCTTCTCTCCCCTTCCGGTACACCTCCTCCTACTGCTTTGTCTGTGACTCCAGGTAACTCTTCTTGGTATTTTGACTCTGCTTGTTGTAATCATATGACCTCCAGTTCTACTATATTTTCTTCTATCTCTTCATCTTCTCATATTCCCTCTATTCAAACTGCTGATGGTTCTCTCATGACTGTTCGTCACATCGGTACTGTCTCTACATCTTCTTTATCTTTACCTCAAGTTTATCATATTCCTGCCCTCACTTTAAACCTTATTTCTATTGGTCAATTATGTGAACTTGGTCTAACTTTCACATTTTTTGCTACTCATTGTTTGGTGCAGGACCCTCAGACGGGGCAGACTATTGGGATCGGCCGTAAGCACGGACGTCTCTATGAGCTCATCCACCTTCATGTTCCTGACTCTCCTTAGATCGCTGCTCCTACATCTGCTTCCTCATTCTCTCCTTTTCATCTTTGGCATTGTCGGTTAGGGCATATTTCTGTTAATCGCTTAAAATCTTTGGTTTCTAGTGGACAATTGGGTCATGTACTTTCGGACACTTTCGATTGTATACCCTGTCAACTTGCCAAGCAACCTGCTTTATCATTCAATAAAAGTACTTTTGTTTCCTGTGCACCTTTTGATCTTATACATTCGGATATTTGGGGCCCTTTCCCTACTACTACTATGGGGGGATCTCGTTATTTTGTTGTTTTTATTGATGATTTTTCACGGTTTACTTGGATTTTTCTCATGAAAACTCGGTCTGAACTAAAAACCCTTTATTATAACTTTGCCCAAATGATCCACACCCAATTTTCCAAAACCATCAAAATTTTTCGCTCTGACAATGCTATGGAATATCGGGATTCAGATTTCCTTTCTTTTCTTCAGAGTCATGGTACACTGCCTCATCGTTCCTGTGCTGGCACGTCCCAGCAAAATGGCCGTGCTGAACGGAAACATAGGCATATTCTTGACACTACGCGTGCTCTCCTTCTCTCTTCTTCCTGCCCTGAAAACTTTTAGGGGGAAGCTGCCCTCACTGCTGTCTACACTATCAATTGTGCTCCTACCCCTGTCATTCATAATCAAACTCCCTTTGAACGTCTGCATGGCACTCCCCCCTCCATATACTAACCTTCGGGTTTTTGGCTCTGCCTGCTTTGTTCTCTTTCAATCTCATGAACACACCAAACTTGAACCTCGTTCTCGTCTTTGTTGCTTTCTTGGGTATGGAATTGAACATAAAGGCTTTCGCTGTTGGGACCCTCTCTCTAAACGTCTTCGTATCTCCCGCCATGTCGTTTTCTGGGAACACAAAATGTTTTCATCCCTCTCCTCTTTTCACTTACCCGCACTTTCCACTAATGAACTCTTTACTAATCCTTCCATAGATCTCTTCTCTAATGATTTTGATACAGGTTGCTCCTTTATTGAGACGCCCTTGCTCACTCCTGCTCCCGACCAGACTGCTCTCCCTGAAGGTCCACCTCTCATTACACCACCTCCTTCTCCACCGGTTCTTCCTCCTACCGATCCTCCTACGGGTCGACCACACCAGGTAACTCAACCTCCTATCCATCTTTGTGACTATATTGTTGGATCTGCTGCCTTTTCTACTTATGAACCTACCTCCTATCATGAGGCTTGTACTAATCCTCTTTGGCAACAAGCTATGACTGATGAACTCCAAGCTTTGGACAAAACTCATACTTGGGATCTTGTTGATCTTCCTCCTGGCAAATCTGCGATTGGTTGCAAATGGGTTTACAAAATCAAGACTCATTCTGATGGCTCTATTGAACGCTACAAAGCTCGTCTGGTTGCCAAGGGTTTCAACCAGGAATATGGGATTGATTATGAGGAAACCTTCTCTCCTGTTGCTCGGCTTACCTCTGTTCGCAGTTTACTTGCTGTTGCTGCTGCTCGTCACTGGGAGCTCTTTCAGATGGATGTCAAAAATGCTTTCCTCAATGGTAATCTTCTTGAGGAGGTCTACATGCAACCTCCACTTGGGTCCACTTTTCCTCCTCATAAGGTTTGCAAACTACAGCGTGCCCTCTATGGCCTCAAGCAAGCACCCCGCGCTTGGTTTGCAAAATTCAGTTCTACCATTCATGACTTTGGGTTCACCTCTAGCTCCTATGACTCTGCTCTTTTTATACGGACTACTCCTCATGGTACCACTCTTCTCCTTCTGTATGTGGATGATATGATTATCACTGGCAATGATGCAGCTGGTATTCTCCAACTCAAACGTTTTCTCCACCGTCAGTTTGAAATGAAAGACCTTGGTACTCTTAACTATTTTTTAGGCCTTGAAGTCTCTCATGATTCTACTGGTTCTTATTTATCTCAGGCCAAATATGCATCCGATCTTCTGGCTCGTGCTGGTCTTACCGATTGCAAAACTACCTCTACTCCAGTTGATCCTCAGATTCGTCTCACTCCTCTCGATGGGGCTCTCCTCAATGATGCTACTCTTTATCGCCAGCTCGTTGGTAGTCTTGTCTATCTCACAGTGACTCGTCCTGACATTGCATATGCTGTTCACATTGTTAGTCAGTACATGTCGGCTCATCGCACTCCCCACTATACTGCTCTACTCCACATACTTCGATATCTCAAAGGCACTCTGTTCCATGGCCTTCACTACTCTGCTTCCTCATCCCTTGAACTGCGTGCCTTTTCTGATGCTGATTGGGCTGGGGATCCTACGGATCGACGCTCAACTACGGGATTCTGTTTCTTCTTAGGGGATTCTCTTATTACTTGGCGTAGCAAGAAACAATCCCTTACTGCCCGTTCTAGCACTGAAGCTGAATACCGAGCTCTTGCTGATACTACTCAGGAACTTCTCTGGCTTCGCTGGCTCCTCACTGATATGGGTGTTTCCTCTTCTGGTGCTACCTGTCTTTATTGTGACAATCAGAGTGCCATTCAGATTGCTCACAATGATGTTTTTCATGATCGCACCAAACATATTGAGATTGATTGTCGTTTTATTCGACAGCATGTTACACGTGGTATTGTTCATCTTCTTCCTATTGCTTCCGCCGATCAACCTGCTGATATTTTCACCAAAGCTCATCCTCCTGGGCGCTTCCGTGATCTTGTTTCCAAACTCAACTCGGTCGATGCCTACCCTCCTTGAGTTTGCGGAGGGCTGTTAATATAATAATACTATATCAGATGCATCATGCATCCCTTACCTGTACATGTCTGTTAATATAATATCAGATGCATCATGCATCCCTTACCTGTACATGTCTGTAAAGTAAACCCACCTTTCGGTGCTACATTATTAGTTTAGTATATATGCTTTCGGTGCATATGCTTTAGTCTCTCTATAAAGAGAGACCTTGTTCTCTTTGTAAAACACAGCATTACATATTAATAGACAGAGCAATTCAGTCTCTCTCTCTCTCTCTCTCTCTCTCTCTCTCAAACTAGTGTTTCTCTTACAAAACTGATTAGCACAAGCCCGAAATCAATTTGTCAAAAATATAAATACATACATATATCACAGATACATGCACATGCATATGCGATTATCCAAACTGATTAGTTAAAAATTACCCAAACAAAACTCCCAAAACCCTCAAAATTCCTTCATTTGTAAATACAAACATACTTATTGAATGATTTTTAACCTTATCATACTCACACAGCACGTATTGAAGAGATTTGTTAGAAAATTTATTTGGAAGTCT